>JBBBDQ010000369.1:595000-867500 GCA_037127315.1 Ascarosepion bandense
GAATTCCATTTATATTCCATAATATATGAATTCCAAATTCATATACCATAATATAAGAATATGTTATTCTAAGTATCATTCTAAATGTAATTCTAAATCAAGTTTTTTTCAAATACCATCATTCTATAATATATATTCCATGATATAGAATTCCATTTATATTCCATAATATATGAATTCCAAATTCATATACCATAATATATTTATAAGAATATGTTAATCTAAATAAGCTTTCATTCCAGCCAGGAAGTTGAGACTTAAATCCCACTTGTCCCCTTGGTTCTCCCCCACTTGCTCAGCTGCCATCGCCCATCGAAATCACTTCTTCCGGCTTTATTGGAGTCATGCGTTAAACAGGTGCCTCTTTGCCTCTGCTCACAATGAGTGCAAGAAGATACTTAAAGAAGCCAAACTGCTGTTTGCAGCCAGAATGAAGCAGCACATAGCATCCCATAAGTTCGGTTCCAAAGACTACTAGAGGCTCTGTAAAAGTTTACTAAACAATAGCAAACCCTCAATCTCCCCTCTAATCAACAAATTTGAGGTCCTTACCTCTACAACTGACAAGGCTGAGTGATTCACTCGCAGATTCGCCACTAACTCAACACTAGACTCTTCTGGAGTATCTGTACCCAACTTCCAACCCCGAACTGAATGATATCCACGTTACCCACTCGGTGGTCTCTAATATAATTTCAAAGCTTGACCACCATAAAGCAAGCAGTGATGACGAATCCTAATCATTGTCCTGAAGAAATGTTCCCCTGAACTCTTCTCTGTTCTCTCCAAACTCTATAACTACTGCTTCTGATTCTTGCTTTCCTGCCTGCTGGAAGTCCTCCTCCATAGTTCTAATATATAAAACACTGGTGAACCCTCTGATCAGCTTCCTACAGATTTTTGGCAAAGTTTTTCGAAGCCATCATCAATACCGAGGTGGTTCAACATCTCACAGCCCACAGACTATTCTCTGATAAACAGTTGGTTTCCGCTTCACCATGTCTATTGCTGATATGCTCACGATCATCACTGAATATATATACCAGGCTCTCAACAAGAACAGCAAAGCCTGAACTGTTGCCCTAGATATCTCCAAAGCGTTTGACAGAGACTGGAATGCTGGCCTTCTACCCAAGCTGCGAGGTTATGGTATAACTGGACAATTGTTTGACCTTATCCAGTCATTCCTTTCAAATTGCACAATGAAGGTAATATTGAACGGATATGCCTCCCAATGCTATCATACGAACACGGGTGTCCCTCAAGGCTCTATTCTAGGTCCTATGCTTTTCCTTATCTACATTAACGATCTCCCAGATGTAATAAAATCCCAAGTAGGCATATACACTGATGACACTACAGTTTACTCTCGCATCGATCAAAATTCTGCTGAGGCTGACAAAGCAAACCTCGCTGCCGAGCTTGAAAAAGACCTCTGATCCATGGTGGACTGGGGTAAGATATGGCTCGTAAATATTAATGCTTCCAAAACAAAGCTGCTATCTATTAACCATCACAGACAATCACTTCTAACCCCTACCTCATTAACATGGATCAGGCTAGCCTCCTCGAAAGCAAAACACTGCGCATCCTCAGCTTAACTCTCACAACAGACCTCAAGTGGAATGACTATATAGAATCCATAGCTAAATCCGCTGCTAAGAAAGTCAGTTCTCTGTGTAGGGCCAGGAAGTTTTTTCCGCCTGAAACAATCCTGCACATATATAAATCTACCATCTGCCCGTGCATTGAATACTGCTGCCATATCTGGCCGGGTGCTCCTGCTATCCACCTAGGTGTCCTTTGACAAAATCCAATGGACAATCTGTAATGTGATAGATCCCGACTTGGCAGCTCAGATACAGTCACTTTCTCACTGGCACAATGTGGCTTCCCTGTGTCTCTTCTACAAATACTGTCACGGCTTCTGCTTCAATGAACTTAGCTCACTGGTGCCCCCTATATATAAATTTACTCGAGCCACAAGATTAACAACTAGGTCCCACCCTTTTACTGTGAAACAAATAAATTGTAAATGCAAATTCTACTCCACCAGCTTCTTTTCTCACACTTCCTACCTGTGGAATTCCTTTCCATTTACTTGCTTTCCCGACAGTTATAATCTCCAAAAATTTAAATGTAAAGTCAATAGTCATCACCTATCTCACTAACCTGCATCTTCTCTTTCATGCTCCTTTCTCCATCCACTCCACTCTCATCAGTATTCCCATCGTTCTCTTACCCACTTCCTGACACCCCCTATAACCTGTCACTCTTTTTCATAACTTTCCTCCCATGTAATCCCCTGGGGGTGACATGATTATAAAAAAAAAAAATCATTATAAATGTTATATTAAATCAAGTTTTTTCAAATTCCAGTATTTCATAATATAGAATTCCATATATATTCCATAATATATGAATTCCAAATTCATATTCCATAATATAAGAATATGTTATTCTAAGTATCATTCTAAATGTAATTCTAAATCAAGTTTTTTTCAAATACCATCATTCTATAATACATATTCCATGATATAGAATTCCATATATATTCCATAATATATGAATTTCAAATTCATATTCCATAATATAAGAATATGTTATTCTAAGTATCATTCTAAATGTAATTCTAAATCAAGTTTTTTTCAAATACCATCATTCTATAATACATATTCCATGATATAGAATTCCATTTATATTCCATAATATATGAATTTCAAATTCGTATTTCATAATATGTTATCCTAAATGTTATTCTAAATCAAGCTTTACTGAAAATATCACATGCAATCTCTTATTTCAATTACATTTATCAACTGTCCAGCAAAATGCAGGATTGTCTCAGATTTTAATGTGTTCCTCGTTAACTGAATGAAGACACACGTGTCCCTCATTAACTGAATGAAGACACACGTGTCCCTCGTTAACTGAATGAAGACACACGTGTCCCTCGTTAACTGAATGAAGACACACGTGTCCCTCGTTAACTGAATGAAGACACACGTGTCCCTCATTAACTGAATGAAGACACACGTGTCCCTCGTTAACTGAATGAAGACACACGTGTCCCTCATTAACTGAAAGAAGACACATTTTTGCTTCACATTTTGAGAATTGATGATTTTATTTTTAATTATTCTTATATATTTTTTAGGGTGTGCTTAATAAGCATTAACATTGAATTCATGCAAAATCTTGCTTGTCCCCACTCTCTCTCTCTCTTCACATATCTCCACTTGTCTCCACTTTCTCTCTCCTCTCTTTCACAATTTCTGTCAGACAAAAATACCAAACTGACTTAATTTATCTTTTTGGATCTGTGCACTCTTGGTTGGGAACCTGTTCCCTAATCATTTTGTTGATCTGTTAGGTCTTCTACCTTTTTTTTGTAAAATACTGGAAGCTCTAATCAACTCTGTATTGGTTAAGCATCTTACCTTTCAGTGTCTTCTTTCAGATAAGCAGTATGACTTTCACTACTCTAGGTCAACTGCTGATGTGTTAACAGTTATTGCTGAAAGAGTCTATCAAGCTTTAGATAAGAATCGTAAAGTTCAAGCTCTTGCTTTGAATATCTTGCAAGCATTTGACGGGGTTTGGAATGTTGGTTTTCTTCACAAGTTGAAAGGTTATGGTATTCCTGAACAAATTTTTTCTCTGATTCAGTCTTATCAAATTGCAAAATGAAAGTTGTTATGACCAGCTCTTCTTCTAGATCCTTTTGTATTAATGCTGGTGTCCCCCAGAGCTTTACCCTTGGATCTATGTTGTTCCTAATTTTTCTCAATGACCTTCCCAATGTCATCAGTTCTCAACTCTTTATCTATGCTGATGACACAACTATTTACTCCTGTCTTACTGGTAAGTATGATCAGTTCGATATAGTCAAATTGGCAGCTGATCTAAAAAAAATTACCTCGGATTTGTTGTTAACTGGAACAAGAAATAGCTTGTTAATTTTAGCACCTATAAAACAGAACTGCTCTTTTTAATTGTTTTAGAGAATAGAACTTTTTCTTCTTCCACCAGAATGGCTAATGCTAACCTCCAGAAGAGTGACTCACTGCACCTTCTCAGGTTAATAATTTCCACAGACATGAAGTGGAAAGATTATACTGAACCAATTGCTAGTTTTGTTGCTAGGAAGTTGGGTCACTGTGTTATGCAAGACAATTTTTCTTGACGAAATCTATCTAACCCATTTGTAAGTTTACCATTCATTCATGCACTGAATATTGCTGCCACATCTAGTCTGGTGCTTCTGCTATATATTTAGAGATTCTTGATAAAATAAGAATAAAAATAAAATGACCTGTAATGTTATCAGTCCTGATCTGGCATCTTGACAGTCACTTACTTGACCAATTACTTTCCTACTGTTGCAATGTAGCTTCCACGTTCCTTTTCTATAAATATTTTCATGGTAATTGTTCTGATGAACCTTCCCGTTTGGTATCTCAACTTTGTAAATTTAATTTCAGTATTAAATCGGCAGCAGGGTCTCATTGTTTTACTGTGGAAATTACTAGATGTAACTAAGTTCTGTGCTAACAGTTTCTTCTCTCACAGTTTTTGCTTGTGGAATTTCTTCCAGCTTTTACTTTCCAGTCAACTTAGATCTTCAAAAATTTAAATGCAGTGTCAATTGTTATCTTCTGTTGTCTTAATTCCTGTTATTTTTTTATTCTCTCCTGTTAATAATATTTTTCTTTTTCTAATATTCTTTTACACTCAGTAAACCCTTGCTTCATAGTGGATTTATTGCTTTGCATGGGGTGAAATGATTAAAAAATACAATAGACCCCATACTTGTAAACCTGCTAAGAGGTTCCATGGCCCTCTGTTTGGGAACTCCCAGATCACCATCTCCGATTTTCATTTTAAGCCTAATTCACATATCATTTAACCAAATGCTTCTACATTATTAATCTTTTTTTTCCTATGTGCTGTCTCTTCATGACATAGGTGATGATGGCTCTCCAAAACTTCCTATCCATTGTGGCCCTTAGCAGTACTTCCCCATTTGTCAAGTTCTGCCATTCATTCACACAAGTTCTTCAGGGAGGTAGTTCACCACTTTCCCCTATCTCTCTTGCCCTCAAAATATGTCACGAGAGTTAAATTTACTAAGTCTTTCTTCATTATGGTTTTCCAAGAAATTTCATCTGTCTGCTGTCTGATTTTGAGTATAATTTCTTACCATTTCCTTCAAGACTTCCCTGTTGTTTACACATTTTATTCATTGGATTCTCATTATTCTTCTGTAGAACCACATTTCTGTTGCCCTCAGTTTCTTCTTCATTTGTGGGGAGATTGTCCAGCATTCACTGTGTTATGGTTATTTACCCATGCACAAATTAACTCTTCCAAACAATAAATAAACAGCAGTTTCTACTTTGTACAGGAAGGCTATTTCAGCAGATAGCTTTGACAGCTGGACGAATACAGTCATGCTGGTGATCTTCTCACGTTGTATATGTTTGTACTACTGTTCTTTGTGACTATATTTGTTTAACTCTATTCTGTCTGTGTGTCCTTATTTCTGGCCCCCAACAAGGCCACAACACACTTCCATACAAAAGGCATAGCAATTCAGCACTCTTTTTTTTTTGTTTCTAACAAAGTTTTCCTGTTTCTTAGTAATTTGCTTAGCTTTTAGAAAGCACTTTTTGCAAATTCAATGTGCATTTGGATTTCAGTGGTGCCTTTTCTGTCCCCTGTTAAAACACTTCCAAAATATTTAAACTTCTGTGTTTGCTTGATCTAGGATGTAGATTATGGTGCAGTTGATATTGGCTCAGAAATAGAAATCAGAGAGCCTAGTTTAAATTCCAGTTTAATTTGTTGCATTCACTTATGAGCAAATACCCTTGGAAAAGGTATGAATCCAGCTTAGGGTTAATTAGCAGGACAGATTTAGTTCTATAGCTTTGGTTGGCAAAGTAATGGCAACGTGGTGGTCCAGTGGATATCGGCTTGGAACAAGAAATCAGGGAGCCGAGTTCAAATTCCAGCTGAATTCATTGCATTCACTTACGCGCAAATACCCTTGGGAAAGGTATTAATCCGTCTCTTCCTTCCAGTTATGGGTTAAATAACTGGACAGATTGGGTTCTATAGCCTTGGCTGGCAACCAGTCTACCGTAGAAAGCAATGGCAACCTACTGCGGGATAATCTTCTGCCCAGTCTCTTTCGAGACTTGATTGCCCAAGCGTGTTTCACGTATGGCACTTAACTGACTGACTGTGAGAAATCCTTCTTTCCAATCAGTCACGTTTCTTCTGAGACATGATTGCCTAAGTATGCATCACATACAGCACTTAACTGACTGACTTGCTTGATGCTGAAATCTTCAATTTGTAGTTAGCATCTTGGTTTATTTTCTATTGCTGACACCTATACATTCTGTCTTCTTACAGTTGATGGCTAATCTTTTCTACTTGCTTATCTTTACTACCTTGTCTAGAAGGTTGTGAAGACTTATTTTCATGTCTACTATCAACACACTTTCATCTGCATATCTTATACTGTTATGATCATAACCCCTGATAATAAATCCTGCTAGTGTCTCCAGATCTCATTGTAGAAGGTGAATAGATTTGGAGAGAAAACACTTCCTTCTCTTATGCCTTACATTAACCACACAGATTAAACATTATTTGGTGAATATTTCAGCTCAAAGTTCAGTTTGTTTATCAATCCATTTATCATTGAGGCAAGATTTTTTAGCATTTTTTTTTTTTTTTGTATAAGATAATGAATGTTTAGTTATAATGTGTGTAAAACTTGTCCTTACATATTTGTCTTTGTATTTTCAAGTCTTATTCGTCCTTAATTATAAAAGCAAGTTCAAACAGAGATGTTGGAGAGCTATCATAAGAAAATCTAATCATTAGTGTTCATTGAATTTCCCCTTTTGACAAAGTTTACTAAGAATTCAGTAACATAAAATAAATATTAGATTTTTGGCATGTATAATTGACAAAAAGATAAATTAATCTTAAAGAAAATTAATAAGAATATTATAAGTAATAATTATGACAAAAATATAATAAACCTGTTTCGTTGCAACTGTCAGAAATATAAACAAGTTAAAATAATTATTAAAAAATTGTACAGGTTACAATGGGTAAATTGTTGCCCTTTTGATTTTTTAAATTTGCACATATGCATTGTTTTTTTGTTTTTTTATTTTGTCAACTGGGTAAAGAAAAAGAGCCTCATGACACAATTCACTCCATCAGAAATTTGGAAAGGGCATGCTGTACTGCTTCACATTCATGCCAGAAGCCCTGATGCAAACATTTCTGAGGACAGTACAGATTATTCAAGAAGAGTTAGATGAGTCTAATGGTGATTATTAAGGTGTTTATAGTGATAATGACACTATGCCTCTATTCATCTTTCCACAGGGCCTCAGACTCCCCACAGAGACCAACATCAAGTGTCTTGAAGAGGTTGTGCTGCCCTGGTTCAAGAGGTTGGCTGTTAGAAGACCCTGTCTCTGGCAATAGGACTCTGCACCATATCACATAATCAGGACAACCCAGACGTAGCTGTCAGACAATTTCTGCAACCAGATCACCCCTTACATCTGGCCACGTAACTCCCCAGACTGCAGTTCCTTTGATGTGTCAGGCGCAGTTGAGTGAGAAACTAACAAAACTCCTTGTAACACCAAAGATGGACTGAAGGCAAGGATTATGGCAACATTCACCAACTTATACAAGAAGGTCATCCAGAAGAGTTGCAGGAGATTCCAAAATTGTCTGAAGGCCATGGTTGAAACCAATAGCAATTTTATTGAATAAATTTGCTCTTTAGTATTTCAAGATATTTTTGTGTAATTTTGGAAAATATTTATCCATTAAAATGAGATGTCAGTGTTATTTTCTTTTTGTGTAATTTAGAAAAAAATAAGAAAAAAATTAAAGTCTTCTAACCCTATTCAAATTATATGTACATTTTCAGCACAGTGGTCTATATGACATCACAGCTCTTTCTGGCATTTACCTATTTTCTTATGGTGGCAGGATATTACAGACAGCTTAATAAAGAGTGCCCATGTATGTAAACATGGGTCAAGGAAAGAAATTGCCATGTTCCTGGGACCACTGTCATGCTGGCATCAGTATCCAATAAATTTCTTTCTTTAGCCAGTGCTGATTTTCTCCTCTCTAAAATATTAGGAGGCCTAGTATCAGGAATTTCAATATGCTTGACATATTTTTACCTATTGAATGACACTTGATAATAGCTTTCTGGTTAACTACCTGGAATGGTTAGGGACTGAGGTTTGAATTTAAAAGAGCTAAGCTCATTTGCAACCTTGAGAATCTTGTTGTGGATATTTTTTGTGGGAAATGCACGAAGCAGCAGAAATGTGATTCTACAAAAAAATGCTGAGGATACTATGGACGAAACATGTAAGCAACAATGAGGTGTTGGAGAGGATGAAAATGAGAAGAAAAGTCATACTTAACAACAGGAAGAGACAGTTGAGGTTCCTGGAACATGTAATGAGGAAGAAGGGCTGGGAGAATTTAATACTCACAAGATAGATAGAAGGAAAGTAAGACAAGAGAAAACAGTGAAATATATTTGATGGAAATAGATGGCAAAGTGGAGTTCAGGAGAGATACCAAGGAGAAAAATATTAAGAGTGGCAAGAGACAGGGCCAAGTGGAAGTTCATGATTGCCTATGACACGGCACATGAAGAAGAAGGATAGCTTTTTGATGGTATATTCTGCTATCCTAACATGCCTTCAAATTTTAATGCCACATTTTCTGTCTTCTGTTAAAACACTTCCCAGATATTTAAATTGTTATAGTTGTTTATCTTGGTATCTGCTATTTACAATTTGCTTGTTGAGCTGTTCTTTTTGCTGGCAAATGTTAAATACAGAGAAAAAGATTTGGGACAAGATATTAGGAAACCATTTGCAGGCTGTGCTGAATTATCTGATCACTCCTGAACAGATCCAAGATAATATGCATTTAGTACAAGGGATCATAGAAAAAGTGATGCTGTGCTGATCGATTTAAAACTGTCCAAGGTTGACAATCATTTCTTGTAATCTGCCTTGTTCATGGCTTGACTTAAAACAAACTTTTACACTTGGATTCACTTTTAAATATGGTCTAGAGTTAGGTAGAAGTGAAAGACTTAAGATTCAAGCATTTCATGTCCATATCTATTTGTCAAGGTGTTGTAACCTTAAAAGGTTACAGTGTGAGCAATCACCAAAATGGAGGTTGGGAATAATAGTATATCAACATGTACAAAACTCGCATGCTGCGTAAAGTAGATACACTACTAAATTTATTTAAAAGATTACATCATCTAAGTTAATTACAGAGGGAAGTAATCTCTGTATTCTAGATACAAAGTTAGTGCAAGTCTCAGGGGAAATATTATTAATTGCCTCGGAACTCATCGCTTCTAACTTGCTGAGGGGGGATTCTTTAGTAGTTAAAGATCTCAGGCCATCATCTCTTAAAATCCCAACAATTGAGTCTGCCATACTTCTTTTTACGTCAGCTTTGATGACTGACCAAACCTTTTCAATGGGATTTAACATCGGACTATAGGGAGCAAGTCTGAAAATTCGATGTTGCCTAAATTCATCCTCCTCCATAACTTCTTTCATTGAAGTATGGCAAGGAGCATTATCAATAACTAAAACAACTCCCCTTTCATTAATTTCATTTACCTTTCTAAGGCACTTTCTGGTCCATTCTTTCTCATCCTCTTTTTTGAAAGAGCTTCTTTAAATTTTATGAGGAATTAATCCATTATTACTAATGCATCTAATAACATGGATGTTATTTCCCCTAGATCCAGCCGCATATGTAGTGCGCCTTGTGCCTTTTTTAGAGCAACCTTCTCTTCATGAAATATGGAGATTAAAATTGGTTTCATCCATATAAAGAATTAGCACACTTTGGGACGAAAATTCTAATAAAGCTACTGTGTAATCCTTACATTTCACCTTATTGGGATTATTATTGACAGCTTCTGGTTCATAATGAACCACTTTTAAAGTAAAGGCCATGGAGTCCAAGTGCTTTCTTAAGCATTCTTTCGTCACACGAACCTCATACTTTTCGACCAACTTATTTACAATGTCTTGAAGAGTGACCCTAGGAGAGTTTTCAATTAATTTGGCCATAAAATTCTAATGCTCTTGTGTAATTTATTTTTTCTTACTTCTTCCCTAGAGTCACTCTTATCAGCACCCTGGTCTAATCAACAGTACGCTGTTGGCAGAGGCACACCAATTGTTCTTGCCAGGTCCTTCCAATTTCCTGCTGCGGCATGTACAGCTAAAATCTGGGCCTTTCTTTCACTAGCCACAGTTTTCTTGAGGTAAGTCCTCTTTGGAACTGTTGCTAATTCTTCTTCAGCTTCTTTTGTAGAGGTTTCTCCAGCATCATCATCAATCATCATTTTGGCCCATTTGGAACTTTCTCCTCCTACTTTTACTGAAGGCTCACCCAGTGCTTTCTTGGCCTTTAAGTTGTTTATATTTTGTTTTTTTTTCTTTATCTATATAATGAAGACGAACAGTCAATTTCCTTACTCATGGGGTAAATTAATTGAAAATAATTTTCAATTTATCAAAAAAAATATCTGAATTTGAAGTTGTTTATTCCAATTTGAAGTTAATTGTTTTTAGGTTTTTGACATTTTCTCAATTTGAAGTTGATTTACCCATTTTGAAGTTGATTGTTTCATTTTGAAGTTGATTAATCCAATTTGAAGTTGATTAATCCATTTTGGAGTTGATTAATCTTTTTACTTGAAAATAAGTCCATTTTGAAGTTGATTATTATCATTTTGAAGTTGAAAAGATATAGCCATTACTACTTCACTCATTTTCTTGAAAATTGTATATTGGCTGTGTTTCCAAGCTGATATCATCACCAACATCATCATTGTTATCAACATCAACATTCTTGTGCTGGCCATACCTGCAAGGTAACAAGATATCCCAGTTTTTATTCCTTTAACCATCTATGTCCCTTTTGTTCACACTTACAAATTCCTTAGTTTCTATTCCCATCTTCTAGTTGGTTAGTTGAATTCTAGACAGGTGCATGATCCTTCTGCCCTGAAAGTCAGAGGTCATTATCAATGACACTGCCAGACATGCATCTGGCCAGTATGCTGCCTGACAATGAAATTGACAAGTAAATTTTTTCTGCCCCTCGTGAGTTGTTAGTTCCACCTCCTAGTCTTCTATAACCAGCTCCTTTTGAGAATTAAAGGGTAGATAACAAGAGCTCGGCATTACTATGCACTAACACCGAATTCATCCACCTCAGTTTTCATTACCTTCTTATGGAAACTTGAGCTTCTTTGTCCCTCTTAGTCTTTGTTTCAGAGGTAGTTTGGGTTCGACTTCTGACTTATTCTTTTCCTTGTCTTCTCCTTCTAACTTTTCTTCAGGGGTTACTTCTGGTTCAACTACTGACCTATTCTCTTCTTTGTTGTCTAAGCTCTCATGCCAACCGGCCATGGGTGCTGACAGGAGCACATCTCTAGGGTCATTCACACAAGGATTCCACTTTCAGTCACACAGATGGAAGGGGCCAACCCTTCCATCTGTGTGACTGAAAGTGGACCCTACTCATTTCCAAACATGGGTACCTTGGGTCCCCACAATACCCCTCTCAGGTCGGCAGTGTGTTGCTGCTCCCTCACTTCCTCTCCTACCTCATTCCTATCCAATCCCATGGATTCATAGTCTGCCTTGCTAACTATTGGCTATCTAGAAAACTCCGAAAATTTGATAAATAACAATAATTCATCTTGGTGAATGCAACCACAGAATCAGGAATTGAAGGGAATAACCAAAGAGCACCTTACCTGATACTGCCAACTTGTTGCTGTTTGTTCTCATCAACTTGTTGTGACTTGTTCTTGCTGACTTGTTGCCGCTCCTTCTCGTCAACTTCATCCTCATTTGTTCTTGTTGACATGCTGCCACTTGTTCTTATCAACTTCATTGTCACTTGTTCTTGTTGCCACTCTTTCTCACCAACTTCGATGCTCATTCTTGTTGACTTGACTTGTTGTCACTTGTTCTCTTCAACTTTGTTGTAACCACTTTAGGGTCTAATCCTGGTCGAAACAGCACCAAATATAACATGACCCTAGCTGATTCCAACCAACCTTCCTGACCTTTGGTCAATTCCACCACATTGTATTGTTGATCTCAGATTAACCAAAGCAGGATTGCTTGTTGTCACTTGATGAGCCCAGATACACAAAGGATTGGTATATAATGAAAACCAGATTTAAGACTGCAACAACACAGTGCAGATTTAGATATATTTATATATACTGAATAAGTACAAGATTACAAGCAAGTCAAAACAAGTGATGGAAAAGAGATATCAGTTGGCTAGTATTTCAGTAGCACAATAATATTCATGTTCTATATTCTCACAGGACAATAGTTTATTCAACTTCCAGCTGGTTGAATTTGGATTGACTGTCTCTCAAGCCCCAACCAATTTCTTTCTACCTTCTCATTCCAAACACAGAGCCCGAATTAACTAATTCTGAATCCTGAATCTGTATTTTCCACTTTCTTTCACCTTGGCTACTTTGCCCAACAAAAATAATTTTGCACTCATTGTACTCTGAATCTGTATTTTTCACTTTTTATCACTTCGGCTACTTTTTTTGACAAAAGTAATTGTATTCTCTGATTGTAGAGAAATCTTTTCTCATCTTGAAAATCACTTAAAATTAATACCAGTGATCTGAAAATAGTGTTACAGTACTACTGAGAGCTGACTCCTTCCCTTAAAACAAGTTTTCAAGAAAATAAGTTTTCCAAGTTCAGTACCATGATAGAAAATTGCACAGTATCACTGACTGAGCAGCTCATACTACTGAGGTTTGAATCATTCTCTTCAAACAATTTTTCAGGAAAAAAATGTTTTCCAAGTTCAGTACCATGGTAGAAAATTACAGAGTAACATTTCAACACATGATTTTTCTTTAGGAGGACCAAACAAATTTAAGGTGGCTGTTATTGATAAACTCAAATCTAAATTTGTAATCAAATTTGAAGGTTCAGGAAAGTTTTGTTATGTATTTGGCCAAAATGTAATGTGGAGCAAATCTTTGTAAGCCTCAAGCATATTGAACTTAAAAGTAATAGACACTATGAGAAACATATCAGTGACAAAGTAGTAACATATACTAGCTAATTGAGGAACCAAATTGGTTAGTAACACAAACAAGCAGATTGAACTCAAGCAGATTGAACTTCAAAATAATAAACACAGTGAAGAACATGTCAGTAACAAAATAGTAACATATGCTAGATAGCTAATTGGGAAACAAAATTGGTTAGCAACAAAAACAAGGCCTGATCTCTGAGTTTTGATGCAACTGATCTGATCAGTCATCTCTGAGAGAACAAAGAGGAATCCATAGAGTTATCAAGAAGGTAAACAAAGGAAAAGTCACATATTACCATTCCAAGTCTTGGTAATTTACACAGATTGCAGTAGGTAGGATACAATAACTTACAAAAACATACACACACAAGTGGAAACATCAAAACTGTTTCATAAGCAATATTATTTATTCTAGAAATAAAAATTCAGCATGATGGCATAGTGCATAACCTGTAATAGTAAATACTACACACTACTGATATATATATATATATATATATATATATATATATATATATTTTCCTTTGAGGGACCTGAAAACACATCAACCTACTATGTTACAATCAAATGCATTCTAACTTTAAACAAGATGAAAAAATCATAAAATATCTCATAAGTACTGGTATATTCTCCAATGATCCTAGTAAAAAAATAAAACTAACTATATACTATACTAAGTTTAATACAACCAACTTAATCATACACAATAACTCTTCTCTGTCAACTAGTGTTTGGGAAAAGACCAAAAATGTATATCAGTTTAAATATCTTTTAGGGAGATCGTATTTCTGGCAAAAAAGTAAATAGATGTATTGACTTGATGACAACAACATTATCAAGACATCTTATACTCTGTTTGTCAGATACAAGTTTTATTGCACAACATTTAAAGATACATTCCTGTCCCCCTTCACATTACAGAAAAATACTTGTTGACAACACCAATATACTACACATAAAAAAGATTAAAAAAACTTCAAATTCTCAAGGTCTTCTATATCAAAAGCAACCAACCAATGTTGAACAAAACTACGAGTATAGTAGTAATGTTTTAAAATGTATTTGACTCATACTGCCATTCGCAGTATTACCATTTTTGGTTAGCTTCTTTATATTGTGGATACTTGTTTACAAGAAATACCATATCATAGATACAACAGTTAATTTTAAAATAATTATAACAGTGTGTTCATGCATGTTTACAAAAATCCCCATGACAACAATCATAGTTACATTAAATTTGTCTTTGCAATTCACCCTGAAGATGATCTTTGAATAGATTGAAACTTCTTGGGTTTACAAAAACTACAACAATTTCATTGATGAATTTCAACTTAACATCAGTCAGTTAAGTGCTATATATGATACATGCAAGGGCAATCCTGTCTTGAAAAAGACATGACTGACTGGGCAGAAGATTTTTCCACAGTAGGTTGCCATTAATTTCTGCAGTAGACTGGTTGCCAATGAAAGCTATAAAACATAATCTGTCCTGCTATTTAACCCATACCTGGAGGGAATAGAACTGAATTAATACCTTTCCCAAGGGTATTTGTGCATAAGTGAATGCAACGAATTCAATGAGAATTTAGAGAACTAGAGAGGATCATTATAAAAATAAACAGACATGATGTTTCTATATTATTCAATGAAACAAACTTGAATGAAAATATGCAACCTAAATATACACAGATAGATAGATAGATAGATAGATAGATAGATAGATATTATTATTGTTATTATAATAGCATAGTGCAACTCAAAAGCTATTAAGTTTCAGTGATCAATACACCATCATCATGCAGTTAAATGTGGTTCATTCACTGGGTTGTATATATATATTGATAAGGAAATTTAAAATAACAAATCTTTCAGTTGCCAATAGTATTTGAGGAGAGAATTTGAGTTACTATACATTTTATTATTAAAGAATAGTTTATGCTGATAAAAATGAGCCTTATATATGTTCTTAGTACTTCCAATATAATGTTTGATAAGATTTGGATTTTCTGTAGTGGAGATGGTAGCTTGGTATACTATGGAATTTGTAAGGCATCTATTTTGCAGAGGACATTCGTTTGAGTTACGACAATTGCAAGTATTAGTATTATTGTCATTATTTATAATAGGTTGGTTATGATTGTTAATTTTGTTATATTGTTTTAGGATTTTATTGTTGTGTTTTTATCATTTCAAGAATATCGTGCAGCTATAACTAAGTTTCAGTGTATTCTTATTAAGAATTTTGCTCAGGGGTTTATTAATTGGAAAGTGTTTCTGAACTAGGTTAAGGAATTTATTGCCTAATTTAGTACTAACCATTTAGTTAAATGGTGGTGTGTACCAAATTATTTTTCTATTTCTGTTGTTTGGTATTATTATTTTGCTCATAATATTTAATGTCATTGCATTTATAGCTGCCGTTTTTTAGGAGAGTATTGTATTATTGACTGTGTTTATAAAAATGTCTTCAATTGAAGGATTATTGTTTATTCTGTGTTCAACAGAGTGTGGTATCTGTTTAATAATAGATGAAAGATGATTTGATTTAGGAAGTATGTAGTTAGGGTTAGCATTATACTTTGCATAGGGTGAATATACGTTATTAACTAAATCTAGAGTAACATCTAGGAAGTCAACATTTTTAGGTTAGTTTGTACTATTATTTTAAGATTAAAGTTTTTCATTAGGCTATCTATAAATTTACAAATTCTATCTACTTTAGAGTTTGTAGAATTATTGAAAATCAGGAGACCATCATCTTTATGTAACCCAATATCAGCTATATCAATATCATAGTGTGCAGTTAGATTGTATAAAATGAATAGATCTACAAGATTTGATGATTCTGCTGAATCCAGTAATACCATAGCAGTGTCAAATATGTCCTTGGAATTAGACGTTGTTCACTGTTCATTGTTGTAGATGAGGACTGATTGTTTAGAACTTAATATGATATCTCTTTCCTAATTTGTGAGGTCAGAATACTCCATAGCAAAATCTAGAGTTAAAGTGAACAAGTCCTTTGAAATAGAGGGGTAATAATCCACTATGTCAAATTGGATAAATGAACAGTTAGATTTGTGGTTAATGTTGTTAAACCAATTAATGGCATCAGTAGTGTTACTGTATTGAGTTAATCCTATGATTTGTTTAATTTGTAAGTTGACTCTGTCAAATATTTGTTTAAAAATTTTAACAGTTTCTGGTTCAGTTGGATTAATAATTCTATTAGTGCAATTTGTTTCAAAGTCAAGTTTGTGATTTTTTATAGTAATGTGTGATTTGATAGGGTTGAGTTTGCTGACTCTATCGCTGGCTTTTAACTTGTCAGTTATATATTTATTAGTAAGATTTATATTATCTACTGTATCTATGTTTGTATATTGACTTTTTTATAATTCTTAGTTAAGTTCTTTGTAAATAGAGAGTTATAGTAATGTGGTATAGTTTTATAGTAATTATCTGTTTTGTCAGATCAGAATGTAGGAAGATTTTGTCCGATGATTTCTTTTACAACAGAACTTTTCAAAAGCTAGAACATGTAAATCATTACATGAAATATGTTTTCTTTGTTTACAAGGAAAAAAAAATGCATATAATTAAATTCCAAAAAACTAACTTATTAAACCAAAATAATGAAATTACCATTTACTGCCATCATAAGATTATTCACATTCTTAAATATATCTAAGATTTTCTCAATTTTTTTACTATTTGCTAGAATCTATAAACCTTTCCCTTTCAGTTAATTATATATACCTTAAAACTAATCTTTATTAACTGTTACATTGCTGTGTATACTTACTTTAACTACTGTATTTGTGCATAAGTGAATGCAACAAATTCAACTGGAATTTGAACTCAGCTCTCTGATTTCTTGTTCGGATCCAATATCCACTGCACTGCAATGCAAACCCTCTCTCTCTTTCTCTCTCTCCCTCTTTCTCTTTCATTCTCTCTCTACACACATGCACACACATACACATATATGTATATATAGTGTGTGTATGTGAGTACACATGTGTGCTTTTATAAAGAGATGATAGAAAGGAGGATTATATAGCATTATTTGTGTGTTTGAAGGAAGAAATCCCCAAAAAAGTGATCTTTCACCAAGACAACACACCATGTCACAAGTTGATCGCAACGATAGCAAAAATACATTAATTGCATTTTGAATTGCTTTCGCATCCATCTTATTCTCCAAATCTGCCTCTCAGTGATTACTGGCTGTTTGCAGACCTCAAAAGTATACTCTAGGGAAAGAGATTTGGCTCTAAGTGATATCAGAAACTGAAGTGTATTTTGAGGCCAAAGACAAATTGTCCTACAAAAAAGGTATCAAACTGTTAGAAAAGTGTTGGAATCAGTGTATCACTCTAGAAGGAGTCTATATAGATGAATAAAGTTGAATTTTGCCAAAAAGCTGTTGTTTTATTAGTTAGGTCCAGGATTTATTGAGTGATGTGTTAGATGACTTTGTTGTGAGTTCACCTCTTCTTATTAATTTTGGTTGATCTCTTTTTACTGTGTTGGGTTGACCTTTTTTATTGTGTTAATATATGTGACCACTTGAAAAAATTTTTAGGCCATGGTTAAATGGTTATATTCTTATGTGTATTTGTGTTTGTGGGTTTAGTGTGTGATTTTTTTTTCTGTTTGGTGGTCTTATATTTTTTCTTTGTCTTCTGTTTTTTTAGTTTTTTTGTCTTGAGTGAGTGTTTATATATTTATATTTATATGTGATAGTTTTGGGTTTGCATTTTGTGTTGTGTTTATTTGTATTTGTTGGTATTTAGGTGTTATATATTCTCTTGCTATAGTGTATAATTTTGCACAGAAGTGTTTTTTGCATTGAACAACACATTGCTGGAATAATTTAAAAGAAAATAAATATTGTTTTGAAAGGTTAGGAGTGTAGAAACCAAGGTGATAGGTGAGGTTTTGTTTTGATAGACAGCTTAGATAAAGTCAGGGAATTATAAGACTCAAAGTGAAAATAAGAAAAAAAATGAACTTTTGAACACTATAGAACTTTTTGTGTGTGTGTGTGTGATTCTTTGAAAAGAAACGGAAAAATAACTTTTCTGACATTATAGAACTTTCTCTAATGTTGTGTTTTAAGAAGAAAAAAATAGAAAAACAGGAAAAATAATAGTGATAACAGAAACAAAGTAGGTGCTTTTTCACTTTTCTCTTCCAGTGTATTGTGTGTTATCTTTTTTTTGGTTTAAGGATTTTCTTCAGGGCATCAAAAAGAAGTTGAGTTGGTCGGTGCCACAAAGTTGATAACAAACACACTAGGAAAAAAAAAAGAGGCAAAGAATACCTGAATCAAACCAGTCCTTAAGTTGGCCAGTATGTGGGTTGTGATTAGTGCTTGAATCAACAAATAAATAAACGGAAAAAAAAAGAGTAAAGGAACAAAAGGGAATGATAAAAACAGTTAATGTCTGAATGAAACAGTGTTGCTGCGGCAGAAGGATGCTATAAGCCAGTTGTGAAATAGTGAGTATGAGACAGAAAACATTGTACACAAGAGATAAATTCTCTTATGGTTATAAGTTCTGTAATCACACATCTCATTATGGTGACATTCTGAGTGTGGCTTAGATGTGATGTAAGGCCAAAATTATAGAGAACCTGGTGAAGTTCAGGCTCCCTGCTCAGTCGTAATTGTTCTAGCACTAACGATTACTCCACATTGAGGTGCTTAATGTGTCTCAGTATGTGTAGATGGGCAGCATATTCAGTGGAAGTTAAAAAGAAAAAAGGAAGGAAAAAAAAGAAAAGGAAAACATTTTTTATGCAAATTGTGTTCTGGCCTGCATTGTGTTCTGCATAACGGAAGGGCGTATCAAACAATGCTTGCGTATTTAAGAGATTAGAGATCAGAAGAACAAAAAAAGAGAAGACAAGACAAACCACAGCAGTCAACTAGTCTCTTGTATGCATGCATGCCTACCTCAAACAAATCCTCTACTCGACACCACATCACTGAAGAAAAAGAATAAAAGTATGAGTGTATATTTTTATATATATCTGTGTCCTTCATTTTTATCAGTGAGAAAAACAGCATCATTATTGGTTTCCAGGTGTATGCAATGTATACTTGAAGAGTATATAACATAGGTAGCAAAGCAGATATTTGTTTGAATGCCTACATTTCCTCATTATCTTGTTTTTCTTGTTTAATATTTCTTTTGGTTTTTAAAGATAACTATAGCTAATTTTTCCTCCAAAATAAGTTTGTAGTTTTTGGTATTGCTGTTGTGTGGAGTGCACTTTTTATTTTTTTTTATGATATATATATATGTGTGTGTGTGTGTGTGTGAGAGAGAGAGAGAGAGAGAGAGTATATAAAAATAAAATGCTTTATATATTTTTCAACCAATAAAATTCCATCAGAAGGTTTGTTAAATAAATAATCATTACAAGAGCAAATACTGCAAAATACTTGTGAACATAGTTGCAAACCTACTATCTGTTATTTCTGGACCATTTAAAAAATAACAATAACTCCCTACACCACTCTCACAAATTTGAGAAAATATTTTCACAAATCAGTGAGAAATTATTTTGTATTCAATGAAAAGCTTGTATTCAAATAGTTCAATCATCTATATGAAATTAGAATTTGCATCCCCTCATGGATATAATAATAAAACATACTTCTTTTTGGGGTACAAACTAATTTAGGTGGCCAGTTTAATCTACACATATATACACACATACCCACACACAAGCAAACAATAGAAGAGAGACAACCAGCAACTAATGACTAAGGCCTTGTCTATGCAGATGATGTTCTGGAAAGGGATGTATATATTATTAGAAGTAGCTAAGTAGTTTTGGCAAAAGTGACAGGGTAGGACAATCTAGCAAATAGCAGTAATGGACCGGTACTCTTCGTAATCAGTATGCTGAGACGTAGGCATAATCAATAGATGTAGACTTATAGACGTCCTCGGCTTAGTCTGTATTTATGGCTGACACCATATATATATATAAGGGATGGACAAAATAATGAAACACTTTGAAAGGTTCAGCAAATTTATTTCAATTTGGAGTAAGACAGCCTTTGATAGAAATTAGATCTTGAATTCTGCATGGGATTGGTTTGTATAAAGTTTGAATTGTTTCCAGAATAATTTTAATCCATTCTTCAGTTAAAACAGTCTCCAGTTCTTTCAATGATGATGGTAGAGGATATCAACTCCTTGCTTGTTCTTTTCAAATGGTTTATAAACGTTCAATGATGTTGAGATTTGGGAACTGTAGTGGTTAGATAAAATGCTCTACTTCACTAAAATGTTCATCGTATCATGCAGCTACATCTTTAGCAGTATGAATGGGTACATTATCATTTTGAAAGATGGCATTTCCCTCTGAAAACAGTTCTTAAACCAGAGGATGAAGTTGACTACTTAAATTCTTAAATAGTCCTGACTGATAATTTTAATAAATTTATTTAAATAATATCTGTAAAAAAAAGTACTATTAATATTAAATCAACAAATATCAAAATAGATAAGCTTTTGACAGTTTAATCAAATTATGCTGTTATGGTACTAAGTGTTTTATTCTGTCATATATATATATATATATATATATATATATATATATATATATACACTGTCAAAATAGTTAAATGTAACTTCCTCTTTTACTCTAACAGTTTCTTTTCTTGCACTTCCCATTTCTGAAATTCTTTTTTGTTTACTTGCTTCCTTGACAGCTACAATCTCCAAAAGTTTAAATGCAGCATCAATTGCCATATTTTATCTCCTTGATTCCCATCCATCTCTTACCCTTTCTTTGATAACCTCTGTACCTTGTTTTTTCTCTCACTGTAATCCACTATGCATCACTAGCAATCCTGCCTTGCTTGGGGTGAAATGATTTTAATATATATATATATATATATGATATCATTCTATGGTACTGGGATAACATAACCTAGTACAACTTGCCACATCTGTTGAATATGCTTTTAGTCCTGATACCCATCAGGACTAAAAGCATGATCTGTCAAAGTTGAACCATGACCATCTAGGACACAAATTGGTCATCTAGTACACAATGACCATCTGGTACACAAGCCATTGGGAACATTAAGTTATTCAACTCAGAGAATATATGAATACTCTGCTGTAACACCTAATGATGTGTGCTTGCTCTACTTTTCAAATTATTACATTTGTATATTGCAACTGTATAGTTTATTTCCTTTGGAAGTGATCACTGTGTAGAATCTGATGTCCCTTTTTCTCTATTAACATATATTTGTTGTCATTTTTATGTTGTATGCTCTGGCCTTCTTCAGGTGCTAGGAATTTCAAACTAATCCCTTTATTATGATCACTGGAGTATATCATTCTCATTCCTTGAAGCCACTTCTGGTACTCATGAGTTATCTCCCTTTAATCTAACTCTCTAAGTTATTTGTTCACTGTAGTCTGGTATTGAACTCACAACTCTTTGGGCCAAGTCACTAGAACTAACCAGTATCTATATCCATGTGTCCTTGAGGACAACATCACGTGAATTTTTGGGACTTATAAACCTAATGTTTCAGTAAACATTTTTTACCAGAGCTCATATTGCAGTCTTTTTGATGCTAATCATTTTCTCTAGCACTTCATATTACTGGTTTCTATATTGTATTCATTTCTGTGCTTGGTCAGCTTAGGATATTTTTGCAGCCTAGCATATGTGCTGTTTCCTTAAGTTTACATAGTTTCCAGTGGGGTTCTCTATTATTTCAGTTTCATCACATAGGGGTCTGGTGATCCCATTTCTCTCTCCATTTGTGGTCAGCTACATTTTGCTGATTGTTTAGTTAGAAAACTTGTGTTTTCTATATAAAACTGAAAGAATGCAATAAATATTATAATACAGATATACCTCACTTTATATCAACAATTTGTTCCAGGAGAGGCAACTTAAGTAAAAAAAATGACCTAAGTTGAATCAACTAATCTCCGAATTTACTTGTCGCTAGGCTAAACCACAAATAACCATTCCCAGTTCTGTATTTTATTTATAATTGCATTTTTAATAATATATATTAGGTTGTCCCGAAAGTTCGTAAGCACTTGCAAAAAATTGAAATTTTACTCGCCAAGTAATCTAAGGTCAGCAGAAAACACTTGCAAAAAATTAAAATTTTACTTGCAAAAACAACAAAAATTATTGCTCAAAATAAAGACCGTCATTTTCCAAGACTTTCTGCCATCAGTCTGCAAGCTTTCAGATCTGGTCAAAGTACCATTCAGCCAGCTTCGAATCAAAGAATTCTTGAGACGCTTCCTCAACTTCGTCGGACGAGTCAAATCAGCGGCCCTTCAAAAAGTGTTGCATTGAGCAGAAAAGGCCGTAATCTGATGGAGCATACAGTCAGGGCTGTAGGCTGGATGTGGCAGAACCTCAACGCCGTCCAGCTCTTCAAATTTGTCTTTGGTCTTCCTGGCGGTGTGTGGCTTCGCATTGTCCTGCTGCATCAAAACGCACTTTCAGTTGATCAGAGCCAGGTACTTTTGCTTCAACTTTTCGTAGACCCACTCAAGTTGCTGACAGTAAAGTTTGGCACTGATGGCACAACCATTTGGAACCAGCTCAAAATGCATGATTCCTTCAAAGTTCCACCAAACACACAACATGACTTTCTTGCCGAATCGATCTTGTTTTGGAACCGACGGTGTCTCTTGCCCTTCCTGAACCCATCGCTTGTCTTGATTGTACTGGACCCATTTCTCATTGAATGTCACAATGCACTTCCAAAAATGCTCGGCCAATGGATTGCTGAGCAATTGACGGCAAATTTCAACTCATCTGTTGACTTGTGCTTCGGTGAGTTCGTACAGATCTTGGCACAGCTTTTTGTGAACAAAATCAAGTTGCTTCAAATGTCGGTGAATTGTTGATTTGCCAACTCCAAGCTAGCTCATCAGCCAATTCTTGAGTGCTCGATGAAGGCGCAATTTCCAACCTGATTTGCAAGTCTCCATCATTCAATTTTAACAGCCATCCTGAATGAGGTTTATCTCACCAGAATCAAAATGTTTGTACCACTTTGAGATTGCTAGATATGCAATTGTTCCTTTACCTTCAGCAGCACAAATCTCTTCTGCAGTTTTCTGATTGAAAGACTTCGCTTCCAGCAGTAACAACTCAAAATTTGCACCTCACTTTTATCAATTGCCATCTGGAATACAAAGATGAAGAACACTATAACAATATAAATGCAAAATTGCATAAAAATTCAATTTTCTGCAAGTGTTTATGAACATTTGGGACAACCTAATAATAATATAGTATATTTTTTGCTAACCAACAAATAAATTTTAGTTTTTAATACAGTACAGAAAAAATAATCTAAATTTATGAATACATGTACAAACATACTTGTAAATGTAAATGTAATTTAGTGATCTTTACAGTACATTGCAAACTCTTTATTTGTGAAGGTGGTTTGCTCTAAGACATTATTAAAATAAAATGATTTTGAAAGATGAAATAACAAATACAGTTACTAAAATTATTTTGTGATAGAAAATAAACTAATTTATGTTAATTTTACCAATATTTACATTCAATTTGTTTATTTACATCATGGACATAGATGGCTGTGAATCATAAGCGTCAACAGCTGATTCTAGCTGTTGCTGTTATTCAATACACTTTTTAATAAGAAACGAGTTGAGAGTTCCTTGAACTGTGCTCTTCTTTTCTTCAAAGATTACATGATAAGGCAGAAAATTATTTATTCTTATTTATTGTACAGTCATATGATTTTATGTGCTTTTAACGTTTTTCTAGTGCTATTGCAACTTCAATATTTGTGGCAGACAGATGTAAAGTTGGATAAAATGACTTAAACTTGATTTTTATTTTCCATACACTTTTTTTGACAAACAACGTATAATTGAGAACGACTTAACTTGAAATGACATAAACTGAAGTATATTTGTAATATGAAGTAAAAGTGAACAGAAACAATGCACCTAGTGGCATTTGTTTCTTTCTGATATTTAACATGTTGCCAATATAAAAATATGATTAATAAATTAAATACAATTTGAGGAAGAATTATTCAAAACCATGGATGTTGAAGAAGCTACAGTTGTCTGACTGTTAATGATGGTAATGTACAGTCTGCAAATTCGTTGAACAGGTGAAACATTTCATCTCTTCACATAATTGTGATTGTGTATATTGAACCCTTGGTTTGTGCTAAAGTAATCATACTACAGTCTGTAATATTAATAAAGAAAGAAATGGATTTCTTTTTTAATCTTTCATCATAATCATTTTTCTTTTTGTACAGAGATCAAAAAGTTCTTTTCAATGACAATAGGTTTATGTTATTTGGAATACATGGTCATTAGAAATAGTACCGTTGAACGTTGGAATACATTGTGATCATAAATGACAGAAAGTCAAATTTTATCAACTATGCCATCATTTTTATTCTTTTGTTGTTGACTCCATGTTGAGGTTATAAAGAGTTTCACATGAATATATCATATTTGGTTTTATGTGTATGTCCAGTGTAACATAGTAGCAGTTTGTTGTTGTCATGTGTTATGCTATAATTTGTTTGGGGGTGTGGATTGTCTCTTGAATTAAGTCTTGGTTTTCTGTATATTCTTTTTTTTTGTTTGAATATTATTTCAGCACGTTTTCCTTCGACTGGCTGGCATTGGTTGAATCTCTAAAGGCAATATCACAAGGCTTTACTCACGCACAAGTGTGTGGGCTGTGGTCCACTTCAGAGCGAGACAAAAAGTGAAGAGAACTATGCATGTTGTTTGTTGTTTTTTAGATTTTATTAACACTTATGCATTTCTGCTTTGATTTTAGTGAGAATATTAGTGATTTGTTGGCTTTTGCATGACATCGGTGGACCAAGTAAGCTATGTCCATGTTATAGAAAAAAAGGAAAGGAGATATGTGTAGAGAGAAAAAGAGAGAGAGAGAGAGTTTCACTGTCATTATATTTGTAAAGAAGTAAAACTATATTTCAACACATTTTACTACTAATTACCACAAAAATATTCACTCTGACATATACACCTACAATCACCTGTAAGAGAATATAACTATATATATTAATCATCCACATACAATCATACAAACCTGTTTTGCTGTATCACAGCTCATCAGTGTGGATCAAAATTCAACTGATTTGGTGTCAATCGGAGTCCCTACACCCTAAGCCATAGGTGCATGGAATGACAAAGGGGAAATTTCAGTGTGTTATGTATATGCAATGTATGCACACGCCAGTCACCAGGAGAACTCCATTCATTACTGAAGAGTAATGTGTAAATCGCAGAAGTGGTAACTGTTTTTAAAATTTTCGTCTCAAGAGAGCTCAATCATAATAAAAGCATAATATATTAGTCATCCATATACAAGCCTGTTTCACTGTATCACAGCCCATCAGTGCAGCTAGACATCCACTTACTTCAAGCTGGGATTGAAACTTGACCAATTTGGTGTCAGTTGGAGTCCCTACTCCTGAAGCCATAGGTGCATGAAATGAGAGAGGGGAAATTTTAGCGTGTTATATATATGGGATGTATGCACATGCTAGTTCCTGGGAGAACTCAATTCATTACTGAAGAGTATTTTTATATGAACATATATATATATGTGTGTGTGTGTGTGTGTGTGTGTGTGTGTGTGTGTGTGCATATAAAAATATGGTAGCCCCTAAAGGATATAAAATTAATAACCAGCTTACAGCCACATCACAATGAAACACTGATTCTGGTATAATCACTGAAGATAAGCAACATTGAGACTGGTCCATACCTAGATTGACGACCACTTAGGAATACCATGTGCTGTAAGCTTGCATGTGGGGGTGGTGTAATGGGTAATGACTCAGAGTTGTTAATTGGAGAGCTGAGTTCCAATTCCCATTAGATCTGTTATAGTCACTTATGTGCAAATATCCTTGTAAAAGGTATGAATCCACCTCTTCTTTCCCCAGCTAAGGATTAATTAGTAACTTATATCACTAATTTATTGCTATCTCAAAAAAAAAAATTTTACAATTTAAAAGTATTTTAAATAAGCTGACAACAGTTAATAAGCAGTAGAAAATTAATCAATTAATAAAAAAATTAATAACATTTTATTTTCTTTTATAAGAAATTGAACAAGTTAAGCAAACCTTTGATGATTTTAAATTCTTTACTTTAAACAAAAGGTTAGGAAAGAAACCTTCTTTAATACTAGAAAGAGCGATATAGAGCTGGTGGATTTAAGAAACCTATTTTCTTGAAAAACTGTTTTAAGAGAGACATTCTATAAATTTTAACCATCAGTAGCACTAACTGTGCATGTGTCAGGGTGTGGATGTAAGAAGCTGGATATACACACAAAGACAGAACGATGATGATGGAGAATGGTAATTGTTTTAGTTACTTTATGCTATAAAACTGTGACTTTTTTTTTTTGCTTTGGATCATTACATTCTGACACATCTCAGTTTGAAATCTATCTAAACTTATTTATAAATGAAACTTTGTGTGTGTGTGTGTGTCTGTGTGTGTCTGTGTGTGTGTCTGTGTGTGTGTATCTGCTACCTATAAACTCCAAAACGGCTGAACCGATTTTCTTGAAAATTTACACAGTTGTACTATAAGCATCTGCGAGTGTTCTTAGCTAGGTTTTGTGTTGAGGTACCCCCAATAAATATCGAAAATTGATTATCAAAAAAATCGGGTGGAGTGGTCCAATTTTAATCAAATTTGATACATTCATAGATAAAGACATAAGAAATGATATTCAGAAAGTTTCAAGGTTGCAGTTCTTACAATAGTGCAGAAAATTGATAATATGTATATATCTATAAATCGATACCAGGAAATCAAAATTTGATTTACATCCATTCAATTTTCTTTCAGTCTACAGTTTCACTTTAACTGGAAACTATTTAGTCTTTTGTGCCAATATCCAAAGTGTCTGAGCTCCAGGACCATGGATTAGTTTTAAAGCTTTCATTACACCCAAGCAACACCAGGCTATACTGCTAGTTTAAGAATTCTATTCATTTTACTTCATAATTTTCAGTATGACAAGAAGCAATTTCACACTTATTCAGTAAACTATAAAACTAGAGGAAAAATATCATTGCTAAGTTAAATTTCAAATAAATGTCTAAAGTTATAGAGGTAGTGCAAAAATCACATGCAAGTCAGTGTTGAGACTAGACCAGAAATTGCAGAATGGGAGCAAAATTATTGAGATCATGTCAGGCTGTAATTTAGTTCTCCTTTATTTCTTTCCATTGGCAGTTTTTTGATGTCTTGTCCATTCAAGAGTTGTTAGAAAAGCTGTAAAAACATTATCACTTTTCAGTCTGCAGGTGATAAAATCATGTAATGTTTGTTTATGAACAACAGTTATTTAATATCTAAAACTGAATGAAAAAGGTAGGTATTAGGATAATAAATAAAATCTATGATTACTTTGAACTTTATTCTTCAATTTTTTTCAAAATATATTCCTTGACATTTAACTGTTTATGCCTAACAAAGCTGGTACTAGCACAAGATACAAGAAGAGTTTCAAATATTTTCAGACAAAAATTCTTAATGGCAGCCAGAAAATAACTTGTTTTACTTTTCTTTTATATTTTGATAAAAATATTTATTTTCAGCAACTTGTCCTGATTGCAGCTCAGCTCAGTTCATCTTCAAAAGATCTCCTTTTTAGCATCCCAATATTTGTTGCATATGAAGGGATTCACTGTGATTCACATTTTGCTTGTGGTCATAGAAGAATAATATCTTGTAGAGAGGTATTTGGTTGAAAACTAAGAAAGAAATTATAACATTCAAAGTGAGAATTTTTTGCTTTAATAGGTTTCTTTTTATAAACTTTTACAATAATTTCTAGATTAAGAACAAGATTTCTTGCAACATTAATCTAGTGTGTCCCAATAAAAAAAAAATAAACAAAACCTTTATCTCTTTCTTTCTCTCACTTTCTCAACTAACAAGAAGGCAACCCACAAATAAAAAGAGGAAGAAGAATGAGAAAAGACTGGACTCAAACAAAAAATCCTGGAAGTTTGGGAGACCAGTGCCTACTTATTTATGACTATAAATATGCTTAATCTCTATACATAACATTTGTTATTTAAAGACAATGAAAATGAAAGAAATGCCAGAAAATAAAATAATTTGGGCTAATCAAAAAAACTTAATGCAAAGAGACTTTAGTGATGTTAGCCAAAACCAATGTTCTCAGCCATAGTCTGGGAAACTGGTCAAAAGGATTTAAGCTGATAGCTCTGAACCAGACAAGAGGAAGGTGATAGGAAGAAAAACTACAGAACAAAAACTAGAGAAACCAGTCATGGGTGAAGTAGTTAAGAGGTCACCTGCTAATGATATTTCTGCTTTTTTAGGCTCAAGAAAAACATGTTGATTATTATGATGATTGCAAGCACTTCTCATTCTACTATGGAATGCTGGGAGCAAGGCAGATTCAACTGAAGTTTGAATAAAGTCATTGAGTTTACCATGTTTCATGTCATTTTTGTGTTACTTCAACTTTTCAGTGGTATTTTCTAATTTGAAAAAGTTAAAAATAAAGAAAATAAATACCTTAGAAAGGGGAATGTTTATAACAGCATCAATAATGATTATTATGATGATCGTAAGCACTTCCTGTTCTACTGGGAAATGCTGGGGGCAAGACAGATTCAGTCAAAGTGCGAATAAAGTTGTTGAGTTTATCACATCCCATGTCTTTGTGTTGCTTCCACTTTTTTAGCAGCCAGTCTCATATAATTTATATTTCCTCCCTAAGCCTAGTAAAATAGCTTCTAACAAGTTTTTTTTCTTGTAACTACTGGCATTTCTGTAATAGTGTGTTAAATATGATTAAGTCTTCTATAGCTCTTTTCTTCATAATATCAGTTGATAAAGCAGAATGTTTCACTCAAATTCTATTCAGATTCTAAACTTGACTCATCTGGAGTATCTGACTTCTCAATTAGAACTGAGTCTATTGAGTGATAAGCATATAACTCTATCCATGTTTTCTGCTGTCATCTTTAAACTAGGTCCACACAAAGCCTTGACTTGATGATATCCCTGAAATAGTTCTTGAAAAATGTGCTCCTGAACTGGTTCCTGTTTTCTCTAAACTCTACAATAAATGGCCTGCTGATTCTTGCTTTCCTTCTTGTTTGAAATTGTCTTCTGTAGTTCCTGTCTTTAAGAAATGGTGAACATTCTGGTCCTTCAAATATCTGTCCTGTTAGCTGTTTACCTCTTTTTATCAAAGTACTACTGGCTTTAATCAACTTTGATCATCTCATTTCACATGGCCTTCTTTCAATATGGTCTTTACTTTTATTGGTCAACTGCTGATGTGTTAACTGTTATTACTAAATTTTTCTATCAAGCTTTAATTAAGAACAGCCCAGGGGATTGAACTCACAAACACTCAGTAAAAATGGATGAGCAATAATTGAGCAGTACTATAAATAAGAACTAGATACTATCCCTAGAGATGGGTAGTGGAACAAAAAAAGTCTATCCCTGTAGATTAAATAAAGAGTTTAGATCAGAATTCCATGTAGGTTACCAAGATCAATATACATCTGAGGACAGCTGTAGGTCACAATAGATGACATGTGATAACAACAACAAAGATGAGGACAACAGTCCAAAAATAAATAATGTAAATAATGATAACTCTTCATCCCAGAAATTCAGACAGAAAACAATTTTCGTTTTTATCATTATTATTATTTTCATTATTTCTTTGGATTTATGTTATATACACATTTCCTTCTGGATCTCAATCAGAGAAATATGGTCAAAAATATCTTCACAACATTTTCCACTGATCATTTTTATAAAGAAAAAGTCCTAAGATCACATATATTTCACGTAGATAAAGCTCTTCATAATGTGTTAGCTGTACTTGTGAGTATAATTTTTTGTATTTCTTTAAGGCTTGGTTTACAAGGAATCTCTTCAATAAGTCTATTGAAACCTTTTTCAATCAATCCGAGGGCTCCAACTACAACTGGAATTACTGATGATTTCATGTGCCACATTTTTGAGATTTCCACTCCAAGATCCTTGTATTTTGATAGTTTTTGAAGATTTACACAGATACCTTACAATCTGCAGGGACTGTCATGTCAATAAGAAAGCGCATTCTGTTTTTATGGTCTATGATCACAATATCTGGGTGATTAGCTTTGATTGTTCAGTCACTGTGTATTGTAAAGTCCAATAAAATTGTTACAAGTCCTATGTCTATAACTGGGTCTGGATGATGTTCATACCAGTTTTTGTACAGTTACTTTCTCATAAAAGTTGCATATTTTCTAGTACAAATATTAGCTTACTCTATCATGCCAAGTTTTATATTCAGTGGGTGCTAACACTGCAGCCTGATAAAAAACAGTGACTTATTTCTGGATATTTATCACAAAATCTATTATTATTATGTCATTTTTCATCATATTTCGATTTCTGCTTTGGTCTCACTACCAACCAAGTCTGCGGGGAGACCTAAGGCAGGTAGTGGCGTGTTGTTATGACTCCATTTCATGTTTTTCTATCTTCCCTATCATCCCCAGCATTACATAGATAACGTTTTCCTTAGTGTGTGGGCTGTACTTAATAAGACAATTTTTTGTATATCTCTTAAGCTGGGGTTTCCAGGGATCCTTTCAATGTGTTGTTTTGTTCCATTTTTTATCATTCCAAGTGCACCTACTATCACTGGCACAACTCTTGTTTTCAATTTCCACATTATTATTATTATTATTATTAACAGTATTTATGTAAAGTAATTGAAATGGTGAATTAAGATTATTTTGTTTACATTATTCATGAAGCATTTTAGCTTCTATGGCAACCATACAGAACACAGGAATAGAATGTTAGCTTATTTTCTTATATCATTTAAATCACTGAATTGTAATATCAAAGACCATTCACTTATCATTTTGTTTAAAATGTCTGCTCTTTTGAATTTACATCCAAGTTTATCTATTCAGTTTTTATATTTAGGTACAGTTATTTATTTTTCAAGCATTACATATTTTAGTTTATTTTAATCCCTTGTGTGACATATCACCTTATATCATCTCTCTACAAGTAGGTCATGTGACTTTTTGCTCAAATAGCACCTATTTGACTTGAAATAGTTTTTGACTTGACTTGAAGGTTCTACTTGTCTTGTAACAGCTTGACTTCTTCTATATCTGTCCTGCCATAGTGAATCCTCTGTGATGTTCTGGAGCAATTTTTTCTTGGGACAACCTGCTGGCCTCTTGTTGGTTGGTTTTTAGTTATACCATTGTTTCAGGATTCTTAACTCATCTATGTGCCAAAAATGCCCATACCATCCCAGCTGAGCTTCCTCAGTGACTGCTCTTCATACCCAGTTACTGTCATGTCATGATTCTTCATCTTGTCCTGATGTATGACTCCTTTAATCAACTGAAAGACTCTACTTGATAATGAGCATTCAACTTGATATAATCTACTTGATAATGAGCATTCAAAATCTCACCATTACTTGAACATTGTGATTAGAAACAAGCTTGCATTGTATTTTACAGAAGCACAAATTCTCAGCCACTTAATTCCAAGTGAGACTCTTAGTTTCTTGAAGAAGCACTTTTTTCTCATAAATTGCAAAAAAATTAATATTTTTTCAATAATTCACAATAATCCTACATAATCCAATGTAGCTGGCTTATCATTGAAGTTTATTCAATCTACTCAGATAAGTTTCTATGGCTTAGTTACTCATAGAAAGCTGTTCATGATTAACAGTCAACTCAGTCAGCAGATCATCAAGTTGATCCAATGCATTTCATATTCTCATAAACCAATAAAATGAAGGAAAAGGAAAAAAACATTAGTTTCTATTTATAGCATAAATTAATTGATTTTCCTAACAACTTTCAATACTTTTTCTTTGATTTGTTTCTCTGATCACCTCCCATAAACACACACAAACATTTACTAACATACATGGGCACATATACTATTTTCACAACTGAAAACAATTATACTACTTGTATGGAAACAATGATGTTATTATTCACTCAATTGAAGATGTGATATTTTTATAACTAACCATTTTTCTCCAATGTATCAGCTAACTTTGTTCTTGCACCATGGCTATTGGCTGATTCATGTTTTTCTGATCACTGTTTACGTCTATATTTTCTGCATAATATAATTTCTCACTTCCCTTCCTTTCCAATCTCTAAACAGAATAACAACAAAAATTCGCCATTTTTTGAATTACTAATGATGGAAATAGCAACAATGAAGGCTGTTTATACTGGTCACTGAAAACAAAAGTTTTCCTAAAATATCAGAAAACATTTGAGCCTACAATGATGATTTTTGGAGTCTAACTTTAATGTACTCTATAATGAAATCCCTTTTTTTTCTGGAAACAGAATATGATCAGATAAAAAAAACAAAGAAAATAAATTTAATTCTTACCCAAAATAAACTATACAATATCAACATGTTTACACTTAGAAAAATAAAATTTAAAAAATATGTTATCCTTGATTTTGTTTTTACTGAGTATTAGAGAATATGAGAAAAAAAACACTATTAATGAAAGAGAACAATAAAAAATAAAAAATTAAGAAGATTCTTGATCAAATCCATAGAAGAATCTGCAATGTTATTGGTCCTGATGTGGCATTTCAGCTTCAGTCACTTTTCCACTGCCGTCATGTAGCTTTCCTGTGCTTTTTTGATAAATACTTTCATGATAATTGTTCTGATGTACTTTCTCCTATGGTACATAGATTTTTATGTACTAGATTGGCAGTAAGGTCTCATCATTTTATGTTTGAAATGGCTAGATGTAAATGTAAATTATGTGCTAACATTTTCTTTGATCACTTGCTTGTGAAACTCTCTTCCAGCTTCTTGTTTCCCAGTTAAAATTGATCTTCAAACATTTCAATGCAATGTCAATTGTTTTCTGTCTTCTCAATTCTTGTTCTTTCATTTTTCTTTCTCCTTAATTGTAGTTTTTCTTATATTCTCTAACACTCATTAACCCCTTGCATCCAGTGGCTTTATTGCCTTACTTGGGGTGAAATGATTAAAAACAAAAAAGAAAAGTCTGATTGAATAAAACAGTAAGTCATCTTACATACAAGGTATTCTATCACATGTTAATATAATTAAATGTTTCTTATTTCTTTTGTTTTATGTTACCTTTTTACAGATATTTTTAAGAAAGAATTTTTTCTAAAATACAACTTCTATACGCTCTGTCCCTTCAGGACGTGGGCAATCCACAACTTCCTATCCTTTGTAGTTCTTAGTAAGTTTTGTCTTTTCGCTATCCCTCCCAATCTCTGTTCTGCCATCCATTTACACAAGATCCTTAGGTAGGTTACTTGTTGCTTTCTGCTGTCCCTCTTATCTTTAATATGTCCTGGCTGTATCAGCTTCTCCAGACCCTATTTCTTCATTGCACCATAGAAATTTCAACTATTTCTTTCTTAGTCTAAGTATAAGTGTCCTTTTTGTGTAAATTTCCTAGCTATTATTACTGCTAGTAGGGTTAATATTATGTACGGAATCTTCTGGAGGTCTGAAGTATTCATTGAGTCTGACTTCATGTTTGTGTTTAATGTGTGTTCTAGCTGCTGTCCCAAGTAGTCCAGTAAATTTTGTATCTTTGTAGAATTGTTCATCGGCTTCTTCTGTTGTTTTTGTTTTGTTTGTGCAGTTGAAGTCGTGCATCTTAGCTGCTAGATCGAGTTTGGTTCTAGATATGGCAAATTTGAGTCTTTCTAGATCTGTTCCTGAGCCTAGGAAGTCATGGCTGGGTACCATCCACTCTCTTTTTTTGTTTTGTTTGTTCTTTGCCTTCTAACGGTTCCCACCCTTATCAGTGGCATATTTTTGTAGCTCTGTTTTTTTTTTTTAAATTACCTTTGTTTGGTTTGGATTATCTCCCTTGAAATAGTTTTGTTATGATAAAACAAATATCTTCTAAACGATCCACATATAACTCCTCTGACTGGCACTGTGGTGATCATAAGTGTTCTTTTTGTGTACATTTTCTTTAATTTTCTCTAATACTTCCTTATTATTCATATGTTCAGTCCATGGTATTCTCTGCATCTTTTTGTAGAATCACATTTCTCTTGCCTTTAAGGCTCTTCTTTGTAAGGAGAAAACTGTTAAATTTTTTAAAAATTTCAAATCAACCATTACATTTGTAGCAAAGATATTATAGTAACAGTTTTTTCTTTATTTTTTTTTTTTCAGTTGCTATGACCAAATGAAGCATTAAAAAGAGAATAACATTTTAAGCATCTGGCAATCTTGGGCTTACATGCTCTCCCACTAAAAAATGGACTGTCAAAAGAACAGCTTTTCCCTTGACACTGCTGTTATTTTAACTACCTTCACTCATTGACAATGTTTATGATTACAATTGTAATAAAACTTAAACATATGATGAAAGTGAATTTATACATCTTTGTTCTTAAGAATTCACAACATGAATTTTAAGCACTATTTATTTATTAGATTGTTTATTTACAAGAATAATTTTTTATTTACAATATTATAAAAATTAATAAAATTTTATTAAAACTAATGCAATGCAGTAATCATCATTTACCAGTTTATAACCAAATAAATATGAAAACAATTTTTTATTCATAGTTTTATAAACATTGCCTAAATTATTAAAATAGATGAGCTAACTCTAAAGAAATTTTTATTATTTACCATTTTATAAAGTTTAAATCAATTGGCAATTACTCAACCAGTTTTGCCAACCATTTCAATAAACAATTTAATAAATAAATAGTGTTTATTATTTTGTTGTAAATTCCCAATAACAAAGAAAATATATAAATTCACTTTTATATGTTTAGATTTTATTAAAATTTTAATCACTGCTTTTTAAAACAATAAGCATTGCCGAGGAGTGAAGGTAGTTAAAATAATAGTGGTGTCAAGGGAAAAACTGTCCTTTTGACACTCTGATCCAATTTAGCCTAATATTTTTTCTGTATTATTAAGATTAATGAATGATGTTTTACTAGCGATCGTGGATTTTCATATCTTCCATCTAATATACTTTGAGTATTTCATATCAGTTATTCTGTCATAACTTGCTAAATAAAATCGATTTTTATAGTTATAGCATTTTAACAATTTTTAAAGTACATCCTCATTGTAAATATTGAGAAATACATTAAAGTATTACTTTGTAGCCAAAAAACCCTAACTCACAAACTGAACCAGCAAATGAAAATTGATGTCCATGTATCATTAAATTAAATCAATAAAGGATGAAAATAACCTTTAAAATATACTGGTATCAAATCAATATTTGATTAACCAGTAACAAAGTTTACATGATTTTGATAATGTCTCAATATTTAAATCACAATCAGAAGGCATGCTGTTTTGTTAATCAAATATGGCTGACAAGTATTTTGAATTATTTTCATTTGTTTTGTTTTTTTTGGTATTTTTGACATTTGAAAATTGTCCAGTGAGGATGTAAAATAGCTTCACTTTTAACTGTCAGCATTGTTTCTATTTTATTTTATTTTATTTTATTTCTGTTTATGCTATTGGGAAAGATATGAAATCAGAAACATAAATTGACATGAAAATGCATATGATCAACAATGTTCAAACACTGATTATAGTTGAAGCAAAAAACATCAAAACAAAATAAAAAAAAAATCTAAAATAGTTATGACAATGATGAAAAAATCTGTTTTCAAATCTTGAAATTTAATATGAATGTTTGATGCGTTCTCTTTTAGCTCAACAAATAGAAGTTTTATGAAATCTAAAGCAATTTGTTTTACTGGTGCAGAAAATATGGAATATATTTTTGGTATTTTTATAGGAATTAAATTCTCTATATATTTTTCAACCAATAAAATAAATTTGATGAACAATAATTACTAGGGAAAATATTGCCAAAATACTTGACGGACATAGTTGCAGACCAACTACGTGTTATTTTTTAACCATTTAGAAAATAACAATAATAACTCCATTCACCACTCCAAAAAATTTGAGAAAAACATTTTTGCAATCTACTGTGAAATTATTTCCTAACTAATGAAAACCGTGTATTCAAAAATTCACCTCTTTATTTGAAATTAGATTTTGGATCTCCCTTACAGATATAAAAATAGAAGCATGATGCTTCTCATGGTTGAAAACGATTTCAGAGGCCAGTTTGATCTACATGTGCAGACACAGACACTCATATGCACAATGAAGAGATAACAGCCAGCAGCCACTGACTAAGGCTTTGTTTATGAACTCATAAACACATTAGATTGACCATCATAATGTCTGTTCATACATTTCACACTGCACTACAAAAACTTAATTACTTTATAAAACAAACTTCACTACAAGAAAATTGAACATTTTATTGTTATTGTATATTTCTAAAAAGAATATATAAATGTTATTTCACTGATGTTCTGCTTCTACTTTTCCTTCAGAGAATAATTTTTATGTTTCATTTAAAAGATGTGTTGTTGTCGTTATTGTTGTTAAATGTTTGGAATCCTGGAACTAAGATAGCAAAAAAAAAAAAAAAAAAAAAAAATAGACTGATCCCAATAGTATTGTAATAAGTCTTTGTAATTTAGTGATCCATTCATAAAAATCATTTTGTAGCATTTGTCATGGTTATTAATTTTTTTTGTTTTTGTTTTTACTTTTCATTGAATTAAAAGACTTGTAAAAAGTTGTCTCTAGTAAATTTGGTTGTGATAAATTCTTTGAGAAGAAAAAAGAGTTTTGTTTTCCTCATTGTCAAATGATTTAAAATAAAAGCAAGAAGAAAAGCAGAAGAAAAAAGTGTAAAGAATAAAGAAACAAATGGCAGAAAAAAAAAGAAAATGGCAGGCTTTGGAAAAGAAGGAAGGAAGATAACATAAAAATAGAATAAAAAGAAAAATAGACAAATAAACAAAATGGCAAAAAGACTAAGAATGAAGGAATGAAAGAAACAAAAGATAATTAAGAAATGAAAGTTGAGAAGAGAAAGTCTGAAACTCAAAATGAAAACTAGGTGTGTTGGAAAGAAGACGGGTTGATAAAAAAAGAATAAACATGAAAGGAAAAAGCAAGCAGGGAAGGAGAACAAATTTATTTGCGGCATATATGATCTAAAGAGTGTGCCTCATGATAGAAAAACAACATCATGATAGGGTTTTGAAATAGCACTTACGTAAATGACTAGATCTAAACAGCTGTGTTCTTTTATGGTGAGCAGTCAACACTATAATCAAACCTAATAAATCTCTCAAGAATCCATTGTAATAATATGTAATATAATCCAAATATATAGTATGGAAATATATATATATATATATATATATATATATATATATATATATATATAATAATAATAAATAATAAATAATAAATAATAATAAATAATAAATAATAATAAATAATAAATTAATAAATAATAAATAATAAATAATAATTTATTATTATTATTAGCTCTACTTTGTATTGAGCACTTTTTTAAAAATAGTGTTTCTTTGGATGGGGAATATTATTCCACCCATACTTGTATATATATATATATATATATATATATATATATATATATATATATATATAGTATTGGGGGGACATGGCCGAGAGGTTAAAATCTTAGCATTCCATCCATAAGAGCTGTGTTCAAATCTCACCATAATTGATTTGTCAAGGAGAGCATTTTTTTTTTATATCTGCCTGGAGATATGATCACAATATGCAACATGATCAGCAATAGCCTGAAAACAATATCACAGACTGATTCAAGCCTTGTGAGTGAAATGAAATTATTTAGAATCTGTTTGTGCTAATAAAAAGTTGCAAGTAATCCTGAACAAGAGTTTGAGAATACTGGCCTTTTTCAAACTAGTGATCACACCAGATTATATGCTCTTTACCAGAAAATCTAAAGCTTACTCAGCATAGTTTCAGGTTGGCTCTACAGGTACTGAACAAATACAAATATTCCTGAGTAGTTGACTGCAACAGGGATTAGCTAGCTACCCTAGTAGACAGGTATACTTAGATATGAGCAACCAGCAGTAGAATATAGCAAGCCAGCTATATACATATTTATACAGTTTGAGTATTGCATATTTTACAAATATATGAATGTAAGGAGGTAAGAAGATTCTGTGTTGGAAAAAATATTTTAAATCATAACTGTGGATCTTGAAAATTAAATGATGGCACCAAAGGTAAATTTTTTATTATTTTAGCTCCCAAGCAGACTCTGATAAATGAAGAAGCAAACTCTTTAATTGGGCCAAAATATCCTTGTGGGTTACATAATTTAACCCGATAAGAAGACACTAATTAGAATTTCTGCCAGTCATGATATACAAAAGATAAAAAAGAAATAACCAAAGTAAACCGTATTAGAAGTGGATAGTATTTTCTGGAATTATTTCACCAAGGTACTTCTCTTAACACCCACTGAGTGGTGTTGTATAAAAATTAAAAAAGGCAAGTGCATCAAATTCTCTCTCTTTTCTCATGCTATTCACCTGTAAGATGTTATAAGACATGTCTCTTAGGGGGACATTTTAATCCATGAACCAAGTGTTGCATTGCATATAACACAATATAACTTTTACTACTCTGCCTCTTCCTGAGTATGATGATAAACTATACGCAGCAGCAAGGCCTCTGATTAGGGTATTGGAAGTTTTGAAGAGTATGGAAGCTTCTTTTAATTGCTGTTGTCCCCAGGTTCACCCTGACACAGAGTGGTAGCACCTGTTATGGTCCCAGCTATGGGCAAATAGTAAATGCCCAAACAAAAACAAAACACTATGAAAATATAAAAATACATTATTATGGTAAAAATATCAGCAAAATGTAAGTACATATTTATGTACAAAAATTACCAACAATACATATTTATAGCAAAATGACCATATTTATAGTAGAATTGTTAATATATTTCATAGTCAAATGACCCACAATACATTTTATCTGGAGTTAAAGGCATGCAATTGCACTCAAAAGATATTTAGTTTAAACCATAAAATTGTGTTCAAAATATTTAGATTTTGGCATTGAATGACCCATAGAGGTTGATATTCTACTAAACAAAATCAACTAACTACTATACTGCCTGTTAAAAAAAAATTTCATGTGACACTAATATCTCCACTACAATCTATCATTCACATATTTCCTTTCTGCACAAAAAACACCCCTTTCCAACAAACTAGCAAATTCCCTTTACAATTTATATTTAAAATAATCTAGAATGAAATTTGCTAAGCTCTACCTAATGGTTAACTTTTTCTTCTTCTTTCTTTTATTTTTTAACCTCCAATTTATTAATATTCTGATCCTTGAGGGAAATTTCAAGAAGATAACAAGATAGTGATCTCAGATGTCTGCTTGCACAAAACATCTGAACACATGTATCAAATTCTTACCCCAGAAACCAATTTCACTTAAATTATTTCAGAGACACGATAGTGGCTGTTCTATATGTTTTTTTTAGGTTTTTTTAACAGTTTTAATTTTAATTAAACGAGTACTTTCTAATCTCCTTCAGAGAAGAGCAATTGTGTGTATAATCTTCTTTACCGTGTTTGATGACTTTATCAGAAGTATAGTACTGTAATACAATCTTCACATTAACCATAGCTGTATCAAGTTCTCTTAGTAAAGTGCATGCCATGAGTCATTTGGTAATAATTATCACTTTTCTCCCTATTTTCTTACAGAAGTAATACTGTTACAATCATCTTCCAGTAAAGAGATTTACATCTGACAGACAACATCTAAAGCAATTTATAAAGATTTTAATTCCTTACCAAATCTAAATTCTTGTACCAAACACAAAAACCTAGTTAGTATGAATAGAAAAGGAAAAGAGAACACATGTTTCTTTTCTCGTTGAGGTTAGAATAGGCACAAATCACAGAACAAGACTCAACCACTATGTAACATTGTAAAGAAAAACATTTATTAGACAAGTAAAGATAAAAGTTGTATAAATACATTATTATCACAAAGTTGTTCTTTTGTGCACCTATTAAGGCAGTATATCAAATTTTTGATGTTTTGCAAAAGGATAACCATAAAAAAACAGATCAGAACATACCATTTTTTGTATCAGATCACTCCGTTTTTAGTGAGCAAAAGTAAAGGAACAGATAGCCTTAAAGTAAATATCATTTAATATTTTGTTGCTAAACCCTTGCTTGTAATAACTGCATCAAGCTTGTGACACATTGACTCCCTCAAACTGTTGTATTTTTCATTTGTGATACTTTTTCAGACTTTTAACTCAGCATCTTTCAGTTCGTGTTTGTTTTCTTCCTTCAGTCTGTCTTCTCTTCAGAAGATAAAATACATACTCTATTAGGATTAGGTCTGGTGGTTGACTCAGCCACTCTAAAACTGTCCACTTATTTCCCATATTGACAGTATGTCTTGGGTCATTGTCCTACGGCATGATTAACTTCCTCCCAATTAGTTTGGATGCATTTCTCTGTAAATTGACAGTGAAAATGTTTCTATAGACTTTTGAATTCATACTGCTGTTACCATCAGGAGTTACATCATCAATAAATATGAATGAACCTGTTCCAGAAGCAGCCATGCATGTCCAAACCAAGACACTGCCTCCGCCATACTTCACAGATGAGCTTGTATGCTTTGGATCAAAAGCAGATCCCATCTTTTTCCAAACTTTCATAGAGATTAATTTTAGTCTCATCAGTCCATGAAAGTTTCTTCCATAACTTTTATTGTTCATCCCTGTACTTCTGCAAATTTCAATCTGGCCTTCTGATTTTTACTGATAATGATTGGTTTGCATCTTGTGGTATGGCCTCTATACTTTTGTTCTCAAAGTCTTCTTCAAACAATGGATTGTGAAACGTTTACCTTGTGGAGATTGTTGGTGATGTCACTGACATGTTTTCCTCACAGCTCTCAAAATGTTTCTGTCATAAACTGCGTTTTTTTTACTTTGCTGAACTGTTCTATGTAAATTGCTCAGTGTACCAGTAGTTTCGTTTGTTACGTTGTCTATGTCCAATTTTTGTCCAATGGCTCTGATTGATTTTCCTTCCTTTCTCAGCTTCTAAATGGTTTACTTTTCTCCCATAGACAGCTCTCACATCTTCATGTTGATTTATCCTTTTTAACAAGAAATGCAGTCTTCACAGATGAAACCCAAGGCTAAAACCAAAAGTAGTCATTCAAAGCTATTTAAACAATCAATTTAAAAGGCAATGTCTGGGTAACAAGAAACACCTGTCAGTCAAGTGTTCCAGTAGTTTTGCCCACTTGAAAAATGAGTAGGTTCAAACAAAAGTTGGTATGTCCTAAGTTGTTTAACACATCTAAATGCAAATACTAGGAAATAAAAGCTGAAATTCTGAACTCCTGTCATATATTCATCTTTTGATCTTAAATCCAAATGTTTCAGTGAATAACAAAAACAAAGGAATTTTTATTTTGTGAAAACAAAAGGCTTACAACCATACCACATTGAAACACCAGTTCTTGTACAATCACCAAAGTTAAGCAACATCAAGCCTGGTCAGTACTTAGATGAGTGGCTGCCTGGAAATACCAGGTGCTTGAATGTAGGCTTGAATGTGCAGTGGTGTAATGGATAAAGGTTTAGAACTGGGAATTGGAGAGCCACGTTCAAATTTTTAGTCTGGTTTTTTTATATTCACTTATATACAAAACTCTTGGGACAGGTATGAATCCACATCTCCCCCCAGCTATGAGTTAAGTAGTAGGACTTGTATCAATAAATCATTATGATCTCTTCAAAATTCTTACAATATAAAACCATATTTTTGCAGGCTATTTAAAATCAAAACATTTTCCATATTATATATAAGACCCTTCTATTTTGCTTCTTCTTACACTTTGCTGTGTAGATATATGTGATAGATTATTCTCTGCATGGGATATCGTTTTGTGAATGTCTTAGTGATATAAAAGTCTCTTTGAGAACAAAGTATGTTTGTCATTCTTCTTCCTTTCAGCCATTCCATTCTGTCCATGAAATATCGGTGTTATCATATCATGGATATAATAATGCCCATAATTATTGCCCATAATGGGGAAAATAAAAATTATTGCCCATAATGGGGGAAATACAAATGGGAGATTAAATCCTTCCTCCCAAATGCTCCTGTTACACTGATATTAGTACAATGGTCAGAAGTCTCACAAACCATTGATAGTAAATCTGATAATTACTCAGTACTTCTAAATATGGCAAGTGATACTAAATTTAATAAATAGGTATCCACACATCCATGCAAGTATAAACTTATAGAAAGACTAATAGGGACATCAGGGACAACTGGAGAAAAATAATATTTTAATGTAAAATTAATCTCTGGTAACCTTCGCTAACAATCCTACCATATTTTTTACCCCAAATACTCTCATATACCAATTCACCTCCAAGAATATAATTGTTTTTACAATACAAATTTTAGGGAAACTATCACCTGTAATAATTATCATGTGGAAGACATAAGAGAAACCACAAGGAAATTAAATAAAAAATTATATAAACACAAAAAAGATCTTTTGCAAAACAATACACTTAATGCATTAATTGTTCACCATAATTAGTATGACCATAATTTTTATTTTAAAAAAATGCTCCTCTAATTGCAAGAGAAAACAATTTACTAAAATGAAAATATATGGAAAATGTTTTAATCACTAGACCATTCACAGTAAATTTACATCCAGTTTCTTACAATAGTTCACCTTTTTTGGCAGAACTTCTATTATCACATTGTGTGACATTTAATAACAAAACTGATAGACACATAAGCAAAAAGAAAAAGTAACAACAGCAGTAAAAAGCTACAAGTCTCCATCAAGATAATACTGACATCATCTCAATGATGAACAAGAGATGATTATTAAAATGAGAATAACTTCAATGAGCTAGACCGCTCTCAAAACTGAAAATATAAAAAAAATGTAAATGTAAAGTGAAATTAAAAATTAGGCTGAAAAAATTGTGGAAGAGCTTGTTTTTAAATTTTAATATCTCAATGTTACATTTTAACTCATTTTTTGTGTATTTTATGATTTTATTTTTGCTTTTGGATAATAAATATTAAATTTATACTATAAATAAATATTATAAATAATAATATTTTCATGGAAAAAATAGTGTGTTCAGAAAATGTAATGCTGTAAAGCAATCTAGTGGAGGTAATTCAGTATTTGGCATGTGAAACATACAGGAAAATGTTAGCAAAAAAAATAAAAAATAAAAAAACAGAACAAAAAATAACCCAGAAACTTTATCCTGTACTGGATCAAACCCAAAATCTAATAAGTTTGTGCCAGTCATGAGGCCAATCATCTATGAAAGTTTCATCTTGACTACAAACAGACAGACAAACAAACAAGCAAACAGACAAATGTGACGAATACAATACCTGCATTTTAAGGTAAAGGTAACTAAATGAAATGACGACCTTAAAAAAAAAGTAAAGAAATTTTAAATTTGAATTAAATTTTTATTTTTTAAATATGCTTTAGCTAACCAATTTCATTTAGTTTCTTTTTTAATTTAAAATTTTCAACACCCCTTCTCCTTTAAGAACATGTATAGTCAAATCAATGTAAACATCACTTTAGTTTAATAAAATCCTGAAATGTGTAAAATGAAAACTTTTTCCACTGGTTTCCCTAAAACAATACAAGTCATAAATGCCTCCAATTCTGCCTATAGTGACCGCTGTTGACCTTGAAGGTCAAAGTTCACCTTATGGATGAACCATCTTTTTATAATTTATAGCAACTTCATATCTGATGCCTTTTTATTTTATACATTTTTTTAGCTAGAAACTGTATTCTGTGCTTTTTGATAGCTTCTGGTCACCTTGAATGACCTCTGAGATCAACTTCACATACTTCACTTGAGGCCTTGCCATTATCTATAAAAATCTAGGTTCCTGAGACTTTCTATGTGGCTATGATGTCTGAATATACACACAAAAATACACATAAACATTTGTAGAGTTATATGGAAGAATGTATTTGCACATTTTATCTTCAAAACTGCATAAATCTCTGAAAATGTTCTCATTAGAAATGATAAATATATAATCCAGGCAAATAAGAATCTGAATGTTTGCATCTGATTCATAATTTTTTATTTATTTATGCATCTTTAGAGCTTTTAATTTTTTTAATTTTTAACTGCTTATACCAGTGTATCACAACTTGTATCCTTGGCCACACTAATGAACTCAGGTAGACCAGTGGTTACTGTGGAACTCTGAAAGTGGTAGGGTCATTTAGAAGCCCCAAGATTTTTCTGAGGAGGAGGGGGCAAACTCAATTAGTGTCTTCATTTTCATACTACACCACTATCATATACACAGCTTAGGAATGAGTTTGAGTATAAATATATTACTTCACAGAGACTGGCGTTGACCATTTATTCCTTGCCTTCTCATTGGCCACTCTTCCGTATTGTGGCTGTTCCTCCTTAGGTATCAAGGATTAGCAGCTAGAATCTGCTTCTAATCCTTTCTTGGCATTAATTAGTAAGTCTACGGCTATATCATGTTGAATACACTGGCTCTGGTCTGATCACCAAAGTTAAACAACATCGAGCCTGGTCAGTACTTAAATGGCTGACCATTTGGGAATACCAGGTACTGTAAATATAAGGACCAAGAATGGTCTACCGGTTCTCCAGGTTTGGGGGTTGGGCGTAGGGCTAACAACCCTGCTCCATAAAAAACAGTTTGTTACAGAAACAGCAACAAAAAGTTGCTGCCCTATGCACCATCTGGGTGTGATGGATAAATGATGATGATGATGATGATGATGATTAATTGGTAAGGGGGCACCTTGAATTGCCACCCCTCCCTGATATGGATTATGGATAACTGACTTCTCTGCTCATTAAAACTGGAACCCAAAGTTCAGACCATTTAGAAATTATACTACACTTTGATCTCAGACAAAATCCAAGAAGCAATTTATTTACCCAGCTTCCACATACACTCAGGCCATTAGTCAAATATTACCCAGCCCCTGCATACGTGATGACTGAGTACAAAGCTTGTCTTAGCTGGTCAAAAGGCCAAGAAGCAATATTTACTGTGTTTTTCTGATGCATAGTATCAAATGATGAAAGTGGAGAAAGCAATCACCAAAAAAAAAAAAAAAAAAAAAATACAACTACCATAAAAATTAAATAAAAATAACATTGTCTGTAGAATTATTTTTAAATGATTATTAAACAAGATGGGGATTTGGCCATAAATAAATAAGGAAAAACAAAAGTATTTAACATCTCCTGCCAATAACTCATAAATAATGAACTATTCTGTTTTGATCATGGGAAAGAGAGGAAAAGAAAAGACCCTATTTGATTTCAGTGAGAAAATGAATGAAAGAAAAGGGAAGATAAAAGTCTTTAATGGTTGTTCCAGTGAAATGGAAAAAGTTGTCAATTTCAAATTATTTCACTTTTACCCACTTTTTAAAATAATGACCAACATTCATTGTTATTGCAATATTTTGTTAAAGTTGTCAAACTCAAAAATTTAATGAAGCTATAAAGCAATTTTTACAGGTAATTTGTTGTTGTAGAACTTCCTTTAAGCTTAATCAATCATTAGCTTAAGAGTTAAGAATTAAGATTCACCAGAAAATGTAAACAGGAAATCCATAAAATTTTCACAGGTTTTTTTAGTTGGTATAATTTGGCAGTGGTTCCCAAACTTTTTTTCTCTGGGCTGCATTTTTAGAATGAAAATTTGCTTGTACCTTATGTAATTCTATGTAATAAAAACTACATTTTAAAATAAAAAAGACAGAGCAAGAGTTTAAGAAAGATAACTGAGTATTCGAAGTCAGAACATTATCATTGATAACTCTCTCCTACAATTTGCGGACCTTAGTGGCTATATTCTTAATACTTAAAATACTTGATTACATGTAATCCATAATAATATTTTAAATTTTGAAATCATATTTATTTTTGACATTAATTTTTTGAAATTGTTTTAAAATCTTTAATTGTCTTTCAATCATTTTGCTTCATTTGCTATCCTCTTCTGTTGCATCTATGAAGTGCACAGCCCTGTTGGGAACTGCTAGGCTACAGAAGAAATAGAAGTCAAAATTGATAGCCAACCAACTCAAAGGGTTTTACTCTTGGTTTAAATTTGGAGCTCACATTCTTCTGTAGACTGATCGCCAATCAAAGCTAGATTCTAGTCTGCCTTGATAGCTGCAAGGAGAGTATTAGTGTGAAGTGAGGAAAAATTATCTCAGCTATGATCTGAACTCAGGTCATCAATACCATTTGCCATGAAGGTGTTACTGGGCTGATTACAATAACCGACTCCACGAAAAAAGTTGAAGTAACATTAAAAAGACAAGGAGGATAAAAAAGATGTAAGATGACCAAGTTGCCTTAGTCTGACAAATTTTGTGTTGTTTTACAGTTTAAAATGATCTCTTGGGCTGCCGCTAGATTGTTGTTGATTGAGCAGTGTCCATTGCTTGTGAACTTGAGTTGTTGGTGCATGTGATTAATAATACATAGGTCAGGAAATAGGGCTTGAGTTGCTAGTTGTTCTCTTGCACTGGATGGATAGGGTTAGTTGGGTAGTAGTCTAGTAGTAGTCGGGTACTGTAGACTGTGCTGTTGAAGTACAGTTTGATCCATTTGACTTGCATATAGGCTACGTTTGCAGTTGGTGGTTGATCTAGTAAGGTTGCTAGAATGAAGGTTGCTGTCACGTCAATCTGGACTGGTTACTGAAAGTCATTGCATTGGGTTGGTGCATATCATGTCTTTTGCCCTTGAGGGCTGGCTACTGACTTGTTTGCCTTAGGCTGCTCCTTATATATGCTCCTATGTATGTCACAGTCATTGTGAGCCACTTTTTTGTTTTGCTGAGTCATGGTCACATGACTTAAAAACCAGAGTTTTTGAGTTGCGTAGCCTAGGGCTTTGATAAAATTAACCATTACCTTTTTTTTATTATTTTTCATATTTGTTCTGATGTATATTCAATGTGTATTCAGTTTTTATATATGTAAATGTGTATTTGACTGATGAAATAAAATTTGCATAAATGTTTACAGCATCAAATTTAAAAAAGAATGATGCATATTTCTTCATTTTTTAAAAATTTACATCTCAGTTTTAATACTGGTCAAAGAAAGAAAAATAGACAGCAATGGGAATTTTCATTGTTGCAAGAAAAAATTAATCAGTCTCTAATCACATATACTTATGAATATATGAAAAGTTTTAAAATTTATTTTAATAAATCTTACTTCATTTTGTTAACAGCCTTCAGATATCATATTATGAGGCAAAAACCGTTCACACTAAATATTCATATATGGGAAAGAGTTTATCAAGAGTTTATGACTTTTGGTAGCTTCTCTGATAGACCTGTCCACTATGTATTCATTATCAATCAATATATACACTTTGTCAGATTTCATCATGCAAGCGAGTCTTTGCAATAAAATCAGTATTAACCAATTGATTACCTATGCTCTTGTCTTTAACACTAAATCACCCTAACAATCTGAACAAAAAAGTCACAAAGGAGAGAAATGGAACCTAATCTATTTATACATAAATGTATCTAATAGCACAAAAGACAAACTAATTATCTTTTCCTTGTAGCATGATTTTAAGGATTTACACAGGAATAATGAAAACAAGACATCATCTGAAACTGAAAAATCTCATAAATTATCTTCAATAAACAATTCTGTGCTCATAAAAAACACTCTTCCACATTATGTCAAGTTCTGACGTGATACTATGAACACCCATGTAGAAAGGAAAGTAGGTTTTATCTTGATCTCAACTGTTTCTGTTTGATGGATCAGTGAATAATTCTTTTTGGAGTTTGGTCCTTTAAGCAGCATCCACTTTAACTGAAGGTTAATGCAGAAGTAATGTGGTGGATGAGGGATTTTTGTGGATCAAGTAGCAACAAAACTGGAAATTTTTTTTTTTTTTTTTTTTTTTTTTTTTTTTTTAATCGTGTCACCCCAAGCAAGGCATTCCACTGCCACTATAGCATAGGGGGTTACATAGAGGGATTGGGTATAGGAAATGTCAGAAGGAGGGTGATAGACGACTTAGGATGTACATAGGGAGAGAGTTGGAGAGAGTGGGTGTGAGTTAGTGTGTTAGGAGGTGTCTATTGACCTTACATTTAAACTCCTGGAGGTTGTAGCTGTCAGGGAAGCAAGCATGTGGTAGGGAATTCCACAGGCGGGAAGTGTGAGGAAAGAAGCTGTTGGAGTAGAAATTGCGGTTACATTTCATCGGTTTCACTGTAAAAGGGTGGGACCTAGTTGCCAATCTGGTATCTCGTGCAAATTCACATCCAGGGGGCACCAGTGATTTAAGTTAGTCAGAGTAGAAGCCATGAAAGTATTTATAGAAGAGGCACAGGGAAGCCACGTCACGCCGGTGAGAGAGATACTGCAGGTGGTCAGCCAAGTCGGTATCAATCACATTACAGATTTTTCGCTGTATTTTGTCAAGAACCCAGAGGAGAATAGAAGGGGCACCCGACCAGATGTGGCAGCAGTACTCAATACACGGGCAGATGGTGGATTTATATAATTGCAGGATAGATTCAGGCGGAAAGAATTTCCGGGCCCTGCACAGAGAGCCAACTTTCATAGCTGCGGATTTAGCAATGGATTCAACATAGTCATTCCACTTGAGGTCCACTGAGAGTGTCAGGCCAAGCAGGCGTAGTGATTTACTCTCTGGGAGGCAAGCCTGTTCCATGCTAATGGGAGGGAGGTGCGGTTGCCTGTGGTGGTTAATTGACAGCAGCTTCGTTTTGGAAGAATTGAATTTTACGAGCCATTTCTTACCCCAATCCACCACGGATTGGAGGTCCTTCTCAAGCTCGGCAGCAAGGTTTGCCTTGTCACCAATACCAGTTTTTTGATCGAGGTGAGAGTAAACTGTGGTATCATCGGCATACATGCCTACTTGTGATCTTATGGTATCGGGGAGATCATTGATATAGATTAGAAAGAGCGTAGGACCTAGGATAGAGCCTTGGGGTACACCAGCGTTTGTAGGGTAGTTCTGGGAGGCATGTCCATTTAATACCACCTTCAGTGTGTGGTTAGAGAAGAATGACCGGATTAAGTCCAACAAAAGTCCAGTTATGTCATAGCTTCACAGTTTCCGTAGAAGGCCGGCATGCCATATATGCATGCTGGTTGATATTAACAGTCATGTTTGGGATAAATAAATGAAGCCTGGTCTCAGGGGTTCCAATCCTGTGACAGCACCTTCTTCATTGCATCAAAGTGGTGTAAAATAACCATAACTTTAATGGTAGTAGTAATTCTCAAGTACTTTATTCTTGTATTGACAAGATACAAATTAACAAATACAAAAGTATATTTGACCTCTCACCACTCAGCTGTTTATATAACACTGGACTAAGTAACTTATATCTGTCTGTGGAAGCTCTCCATTATCTAATGAGACCTTACATTTCTACTCTACAAGTGGGAGCGTTAGTGGAATACTAATGCCAGTCTAACATTGGCAGTATGTGCTTAGCAACACAGCAACCCCAACGCGCCTTGCAGTTGGCTCTATGCACAGAATGCAATGGAAGAAATCAAGGTGTTTTGAAGCTATACATTACAAACGTTTCCAAAACTTTTAGCTATTTTTTATGTATGTTGAAACAGATATCTATAATCTATTTCTGGAAGTTCACTTTTTTAATTACAAATGATTTGCAGCCTCTTCACACTCCCAAGGCTTCTATCAAAGATTATACATATATATATATATATATATATATATATATAGAGAGAGAGACAGACCCACACACACACACACACATATGGGTTGATAGATGTTTATTTCAACATACAAGTATGATAATAATTTTCCAGTTAATCATAATTATTTTGTTAATTTTTTCCATTACAATAGATCTGTGGAGACAAGGAGCCTTGTGGCTTCCCAGGGCCTTGTGGCGAGGGTGGGGGTTGCAATTGAGGTGGGGTCCTAAGCACTGCCCTGAACATTGGTTGAGGGGACTGGGTCATTTTTGAACTTGGCCAAGGTTCATGTGTTTGGGCTCCCCACATTAAACAGGTCTTGTACCATATTCTGTCACTGTGGGTGGGAATGAGTAAATAAAAACTGTAGTATCTATTCTCTTCTTATTCCAATACTGCAGCAGCCAGTATGATAGTGACTGCAGGGATTGAGCAAATTTTCTACTTGGCCAATATATATGGGTATGGGCACTCCACATAAAAAGAAAAGACATTGAACCACATCCTGCTTTAGGGTAGTTATTCACCTCTACCATGTTTCAGTCGTCAGACAGATCATGGAAAAATCTTTGGAGGATACCTGGTGCTGGAGATTCCAGCTCTGTGGTAGCACCTCATTCATTTTATTAAAGAAGGAGTGCTGGTAGTTATCAGCACCAACCTGAGAGTGGTTGCGATGATTGGGCAATCAGTTTTTGTCTTTGGCTTATATGTACATGTATGGGCACCCCACTTAAAAAAACAACTTTGTGTTACATTCTACCTTCAAGGGCAAGTTGGTAAATAGGGATCATCACTTCTTTATCAGGCCTTCTAACAGAATCTGTATCTATTCTCCCCCTCTCTTAGTTATACCACCTACAGCAGCAACTGTCATTGAACTAAGAAGTAGGGTTATGACAGTGTTCACCTGGAATGTTCAGTATGTTTAAACAAATAAATTAGAAATAAATTGTCTTTGTTTATGCTAGAATATTAAATAAGGCAGATATGTATATTTTGAGAATAGGGAAAGATATAAGTTCCAAAGCACTATTCAGGCATTGTCTGATCAGGAGGTCCTATGTGGTCGAGTGGTCTAAGACATATCAGATCTAATGGCAGTTTCTCCTAGGGGACACAGGTTCAAATCCTACCAGAAGACACATATTCTTCTAACAAGATTTCTTGAATATTCAGGCTGATAGATGTAACTAAATAAATATATTGTTTAATAATAAAAGCAGAGCATCAACTCAAATATGTGTATCCATTAAAAATAATGTTTAAATAAATAAATTATATATATATGTGTGTGTGTGTGTGTGTGTGTGTGTGTGTGTGCACTATGACATAAACACCCCTGATATAGGGTTATTTAGGGATGATGGACTTATGATAATCCAAAATTCCACACATTTCAAAACCGATAAAATAAGTAAACTAATCCATAGAGAATTCAAAAGTCTAAACCTAAAAGAAAGCGTCCTTGATATAAAACTAGACTTAGTAAATGATACTTATCATCCTAGACATAAAATCTAACAAGTAGCCATTATGCATCTACCCAAAGTCTAATCACCCCTCAAGTATAACCAAACATATACTCTCCTCCACAGAATATAGAATTAGTAAAAACTCTTCTAGTGAAAAGTATTTTATAAATATAAAGTTTTTTATAATGCCCTAAAAAATAATGGCTGCAAAAACCAGGATATCAAATGCATAAAAAATATATTACTATAATAGGAAAAATAGAAATAGAATAATCATTTGATATACACCCCCTTTTAACCAAATGCTTAGCAGAAAGTTAAGGCTGAAGGTCCTCAATTTAATTAAGAAACATTTCTCTAATAATAACCCTCTAAGTAAAATTTTTAATAAAAATACTCTTAAATTAGGTTATAGTTGTACAAATAATCTAGAAAAATCATTAAAAATCACAATAATAAAAGCTTAAATCAGCACATAAACCAAAGTAACAATAACTATCCAAATAATAACGATAACAATAATACAAACTTATGTAATTGTCAAAATCCTAACAATTACCCACTGGAAAATAGATGTGAAACAAATTCTATTGTGTATCAATGTTGTATAACATCAAATGAAAACCCAACTATTAAAAAAGTTTATATTGGATTTACTAAGAACACTTTTAAACATTGTTGGTATATGCACTTAACTTCAAAAACAATATGTACCCAAACCAAACATCCTTTTCTGTGTATTTTTTTAAGTTAAAGGATACAAACAAAAAGTAAAATGGAAAATTCTGGAAAAAACAAGAATCTGTAAGTCATTCTATGATAGAATTATTTTACTAAAATAAATAACCCACACAATACTTGTTTTTCTTAACTACAATATATCTAAGTATAACATAATTATTTAATCCTAATTGTAACCCAAACATTCCAGCACCTTTACTCATGAGGTAGTATAAAATCTAATTAAAAAAACAAAACAAAATCCAAGCTGTTGTTGAAAATTATTGTCTACCCATTTAAATAATCTATGGTCCCACTATGCATCTTATCCAGACAAAATTAAAAAGTGACATGTCTAGACATCAGGCCATCCTGCTTCCTTTCACAACCCAGATCTTCAATTCCATAGTTAGCTAATTCCAGTTTTTGAGTGAAAAAAAAAAAGCACATTCTCCAACTACCACTCCCTAATTTTCTAAATAACCATGAATTCATCTTATATTTTCAAAATAAATTATTTTTATAATTTATTTTAACATATCATGTGAAGAAGAACAGTATTGTTCTGAAAAATGAAAATTTTTCTGTAGTGATATAATGCTTTTATAAACTATTCTAATAACAAAATTAATATATATATATATATATATATATATATATATATATAGGAAAGAATATTAATAAAAAAAAAAGTTTTGAATTTAAAAATGTACTTTTTTTGGACAGTATGACATGACATGATATGATAAATATACCATGTCAATTTTCGTTTATAATATCTGTTTTTATTTAAAATGCTTGCAATCATTTGTTTGGTTGCATGAGATTTTATTATGGCCTATGTTTAACTTTAATGGCTGACAAAAAATGCTGTGTTAAGAGGACAATTATTCCCTTGAGACCACAATTACTGTATACATTTTTGACTCTCTCAGTAATATTCATTTACAAAATTATAAAAATATGGAACCGAGTACAATTTATTATTTACCTTTTATAATGATTTATTATTTGCTATTTTATAAAGAAACACATTTGAAAAGAAATTTTGTTATTCAAACATTTATAAATAAATTACAAAATTATCAAAATATACAAACCTGATACTAGTTACAATGCATTATTTATTATTTAACCCTGGAACACTAACAATCAATTAAAGTTACACCACCACTAACCATGGGTATATCATACCTGATTTGAAAATACCAAAAAAATATTAAATATAATTCTTTATTTGAAATATTTTACATGTGGGCACTTCAAACTTTGTACTTTGAGTTAGCATTAATAGGAACTGAAAAGCATATTATTTAGGTAAGAAAATCAGGTACTGAAAATGTAATTAAAATGGCGTCATTTGCGCTGAGTACTATATACCCATGGTTAGTGATCTCAGGTTAAAATTATGAAATCAAGTTTTTTATTCAGTCTAATAAATAAATAAATAAATAGTTTTTGACATCTTTGTTGTCAATTATCAAGAATAAAAAAAATGTATAAATCCACTTTCATATATTAGGGTTTTATTGAAATTCTAATCATCGCTTTTTAAAACACTATGTGCAAATACCCTTCGGAAAGGTATTAATCCGTCTCTTCCCTTCAGCTATGGGTTACATAACAGGATAGATTGGATTCTATAGCTAGCCTCCATTGGCAACCAGTCTACTGCAGAATGTAATGGCAACCTACTGTGGGAAAATTTTTTGCCCAGTCAGTCATGTCTCTTTCGAGACATGATCGCCCAAGCATATATCACAGATAGCACTTAACTCACTGACTGAAAAATTGCCAAAGGATTCAAAAGTGTATAAAATAATAGTGGCCTCAAAGAAATAACCATCTTTTTTTTTTTCAGGCATGAAATATGTAAGTCATAAACCAATAAAAGACTAAATTGAGATACATGTTTTCAAGTACAAATTGATTTAATTTTCTGATAATGAAAAAATTAGAGATATAAGTAAAGAAAAAAATGTTAATTTATGTAGATTATTTTAATGCATAATAAAAGACATGCTTTTAAAAGCTATTGACAATAAAGAAAATATAGTGGAAGTTTAAAATATGTACAGAATATGAGACGAGGTAAAAAATTCTCTACAAGAAAATTAAAACAAAATGATGCGTACAGAATTGAGCTCAGAAATTTAGTACTAAGGGAGGTAACTTTTAAACTACTGAAACGGAAGACACTAAAAAAACAATTTATTTGATAACTGACAGCAAAATTAAAAATAAATAAAACTGGACAAATATTATTATCTTTGATGTGCTTTTTTATTTACAAAATTTAAAATTATATTTTTAAATTTAGTTTGACAGTTTGAGATCACAAATTAAATGAAAATATGTTTAATTTTTCATTCAATTGTTTGCATATTTGCCCTAAATATTTTAACTGTTTCTTTCAGATTCTAAGTATAAGTGTCCTTTTTGTTTTCATTTTCCCTGTAACTCACATATTTAGTTCATGGTATTTTCAGACTCCTTCTATAGAACCACATTTTTGCTGCCTTAAGTTTCATTTTCATCTGTGTGGGGATTGTCCAACATTCACTGCCATATTCCCATATAATCCTCTCTATTTTAATAAAGATTGTATATTTATTATATATATACATATTAAAAACAGTTTCCACTTCTGCGATATATGCATTACTCTTTAGGAATGAATTGAGTTCTTTTGGTGACTGGCATGTGTATACACTGCTTATATACAATGCATTAAAATTTCCCTTCTCTGATTCCATGCGCCTATGGCTTAGAGGGTAGCAACTTCAATTGACACCAAATTGGTTGAGTTTCAATACTGACCAGAAGCAAGTGGACATGTCTAGCCACACTGATAAGCTGTGTTACAGCAAAACAGGCTTGTATGGAGATAACTAATACATTATGCTCTCATTATGATTGAGCTCTCTAGAGAAAAAGTGACCTGAACAGCCATAAAAAGAAAAGCAGCTCTAACTTGATCTCTTTATTGAAAAGGAGGACGATTAACCAAGGACATGTGATCATACTGTTGTGAAAGGCCAAGCATGATGGGAGGGGACTTAGATAACTACACACCCATAACCCTGCTAAATATAGAGTTGAAAATTTTGGTCAAGATCCTGATGAAGTATTTGCAGTCAGTTGCTGAGATTCTGTTTGGATCAGAGTAAATTTGTGTTGTGAAGAGCTGAGTAATTCAGAACAACCTGCACCTGATACACATGATCTTAGAGATTGTAAAAGATGATGATAGAGCCACGCTGATTAATTTGGATCAGTCCAAGGCATTTGAAAGGGTCAACCATCATTACCTAACTGCTGTCTTGCAGGCCACCAGAATTAAAACCCGACTTCTGTAAGTAGATCAGCCTTTTGTATCGCTCAGCCAGTGCTGTGGGACAGGTGAATAGGAAGCAGTCAAGTGCTTTTGCGCTGTCATAGTCAGTTCATCAGGGTTGTTTGCTGTCACTTCTACTTTATGCTTTGGTGTTAGAGTCCCTCCTTTGCTGGCTGAGGGACTGGGTGTGCAGTTCCGCCTGAAGTGGAACCAGTTACCCTGGTTGAGCTCAAGTCAGGATTTCCATGTATGCCAATGATGTATCAATTTTCATGTTATGCTGCAGTGACATTAGGGTTATGTTGAATACACTTGAATGGCACAAGAAGGTTATGGGGTCAAGGTTAACAGTGACAAGTTTTCTGGTTTGCAGTTAGGTACTTGAAAGGGTGTTACTCTTCTGGGGCCTTTCGATTGGATAGACAGTATCATCCACATTCTTGTAGTGTGGTTCAGGCCCAGCCTACAGCTGAAGAAAAATTGGTCAAAAGTACCAGTAAAAATCAGAGTGGGAGTCCAGACTTGGCTTTGAAGGCAGTTATAGTTAAAGAGTAGGACTCAAGTGTGCTCCCAGTACATCATTCCCCCCAGTACTCCCTCTCCCATAGACATGTAAGCTGGTGATCATTGCTTGCTCTTCTCCCTAATATTAGGTGGATGCAAGTTAAAGGTCTGCAACTAAGTCTGCTACACTTGTTGCATCATCAAGATGCCAAGAGATTGGTTTTCCTGTACCTTGCATTGACAGAAGATTTGCTATGAATGGGGCAGGGTTAATGATGCTTTCCTTAGCCTTACCATCACTCCTCCCAGTTTTGAGATTGAATACCAGCATAGGCTCTGGAAACAGTCTGAATTCTTGCTTGAATATCAATCAGCCTTTGCAGGCTACTCCACAGTCTAGTGACCTTTCATGGCCAGCAGCAAATTACCTCAGCAACCTTGAGTTTTCACTTACCTGGCAGTTGATCCAGAACATGCCATCTCTCAATGGGTTACAGTGTGGCCTGGTGAATATGCCTGATTGTCATTGGTGTGATCTTGCACATGCCTTCTACCACTGTCCTCATGTGCATCTGTTCTGGGAGCATGTCGGCATGTTAATGGCTCATGTCTATCCCAAACATCACATGTCCATCGATCTTGTATATGTATGCGATAATGTAGTCTGAAAGAGATGGTGTTTCTGACATTGTTAACCATGTCAAGGATGGTGTGGATGACAAAGATGGAGGGAGTTTTAAGAGATAAACGTTATTCTCATTAGAATCTGATTGGATTCTTTCACCATCAGAACTGATAGAAAATGTCTGTTATCAACAGATTTCAGTGAAAGATGGGTAAATGTGGTGAGTCAGGTTTGCGTAAACAGAGCCAGCCTGGATTTTTTTCTAGTACCCTTTTTGACACAAAAGTTAGACTCTTTGCTTGCTTAGTTAACATGGGTAATCATTTACCTAGTCTTATCCTGGCATTTTAGTTAGAATGCTTTGTTGTATTTCATTTTTGTTATTGGGTTTATCCCCTTCCCTTTCATTTCTTGCAATATATTTTTATAAAAAAAAAGGAAAAAAATTAACAAAATAAGAAAGACATTTGTATAAAATTATGTCATGTATTATGTATTGTCATGGATTTTTTTAATTAGCCCTTCTCTCCCCCATTTGTGTATGCAGTATTGTGGTGTATGTTAGATGAATAGAGATTAATTAATTCTTATGGTGTTGGAGTAAATTGTAATGAATGAATGAATCTCAAATCAGATTAGCTAGGTTTAGAATAGTCAGTGATGACCAACCTCACCCCATTTCCCCTTCGGCTTTGTGCTGCAATTGTAATTTTTAATACAATAAATAATAATGACATGACAAAGGTCAAAGTATAGTGTCTGTTTTAACAGCAGCAGCCAGCTGACAGCCCCTGACTCCAGCCATCATTAACAATTCTAACTAGCCAACCATCATCATCTTCAGCTTGCCATCGGACATTGCTACAGCCATCTCCAGTAGGCCTTGAGTTCCTGCTTACCCCATCAAGCTCCAACAGGCTTCCCGCTCCAACCATCCTCACCGGCAACAATGATATGCAATAAGCTGTCCTTTGCAGGACAATGCTTATCAGCAACCACAAAACTGTCCTTTTCCGTACAATGCTCTCCAGACAGTCCTTCTTGAATAAAGCTATTCTCACTCTCAACATGAGCTTGCAGAGTTGTTTTTTACACCTAGTGAACATTATTTTTGTTTATGTGTCTCTTTAACAAAAATAAACTTGTTAATATATTTTTTTACTCAAGTGTTTGTTTTGTCTTGTCATTCAGTATTTGTTTGTGGGTTAATATATCACCTGCTACAAAGTGATGGCCTATGATATGAATGACACAACAACAAGTAATCACTTGTTGTAAAGCAAAAAAAAAAAGTACTGTAACCACTATAATTTAAAACAAAGACACAACTGAAATGTTGGTCAACCTCTCTGCTCCAGTGACCCTATATAATTCAATCCTAGAAATTCTTTTCTGAAGCTTAAAGTGATATTCACTGCCCGAAGAATCCCTTCCTAGAGATCCAGATTTGCCAATGTGGTGCAAGCCATGTATCAAATCTAATTGACAAGATGAACATACTTGAAAATGTCCTGGAATCAGCCATACACACACTTGGAAAGTGCAATCATCAAGAGAACTGGGCCTTCCAACAAAGAGTTACTCTGTAAACTTTTTACCCACATTAGTGGAGGTGACAGTTCCCTGTCCCAGCCATTGTGTTTTATGAAAATCCACTTAGGTCAACACACCATTGCAGAACCTATCCTCTATCTTCTGTGGATGGACACAACAACCGTGGCACAGATACTTACACCAATGGTTGAAAACAACACCCTGGACAAACTGGCTAGTGTTGGTGGCAGGATCTTTGCCACATGTAATAGGAGAGTTGACTCACTGCACAAAGCATGTAAACCTGTCAATGCAGGCACATAGTACATTGAAAAGCAATAGCAGACCTGTTGAAGCAAATGTAAAAAATGGAACTTACGCTGAAGAGATCAAGAACAAGAGCTTCAGTTCAAGACAGTAGGGTACACAGACACAATAACAATCAGGAGAAACAGAACAACCCACATATCTGCTGGTTTCATCAAATACTTCCCAAGACAAAAGGAACTGTAAAAAGCTTTGAAAACATCAGACTAACTGTAGAGTACAATTTCAATCATACCTATTTCTAAATTTAACAATTTACTTAGCTCTAAGCAGATCAAAACAACGGCTTATCACCCCTGTGCAAATGGTCTGGTTAAAAGATTTCACAGATCCCTAAAAGCTTCCCTGGCTATGAGATCTAACATAACTAAATGGATTAAAGACCTACCAATAATCCTACTCTTTATCAGAATACAGATAAGGAAGATTTAGGCTGCACACCAGCTGAACTCGATTTTGGTTCATGCCATCATTTCCATGACAATATTTCTGTAACATCAGATATGACTTTAACCCCAACAACCCAATTTATGCAAGAAGTATGGAACAAAATAGCATGGTAGAAATACACAACAACACGATGCACCATAAAAGATGATTACATATCAAAGATCCTTCAAGACTAAAAGCAGATTTTAATACAGAATGATGTAGTTAAATGACCACTCACACCCAGCTACCAAAGTCCCTTTAAAGTTATCAGCTAAGTTTATAAATATATAACAGCAAGCATGGTAATATTAAAAACATTATTGCTATTGACAGAACCAAGCCAACATTTTTGGAAAAGACATCACTAAACACAAATCCAGCTCTAGACCAACAACAGCAACAACCAGATGCATCTCTTATGATACAGACAATATCAGGAAGGAAAGTCACTTTTCTTAGGAATCTCAATAAACATATGTTATTAATTGATATTATCAATTATCTAAGGAGGAGGGCCTTGTCGCATCCTCTAGGCACTCCTGGCTGATTCAGGATATAAAGAGGCATCAAAAACCAAGCATCCTGCAGTCAAAATGAGGAAGATCAAGGTGAAGTATTGTCCCAGTAGCTGACAGCCAGTCCTTGTCTCCAGTCATCGTCATCCCTAGCTTGCTGTCATTCCTCTAGTAGACCTCCAGTTTGAATTTTGAAAGCTAAATAAGTCCGCTGAGTAAATGGTATCATGGCTGAGACTAAGAACTACAATTATACCTACTTAGAGCAAGACGTGAAGCAAAAACCAAAATAAAAAGGCTGAAATCCTGATCTTGATCAGACCTGATTGGATATTGAGGTATTGAATTCAAAAAATGGGAATCAAAAATAAGAAACCCATGAAGCCTATAGAATATTTGTGTGAAGTTTGGTGAGAATCGGATAAAAATTGTGGATTTGTATGAAGGACAGACAGACAGACAGACAGACAGACAGACAGACATCTTGCCTTTTATATATATAGATTTGTGGGCCAATATACCACTCACAACAAGTCTGATCAGTTTGATAAATTGGCAGCTGATTTCAAAATAAGCTACAATCTGTTGTTAAGACTCCTGTAAGATTGGCATGTTACCTTTAGCTCCTCCAAAATTAAACTTCTCTCTATTAATCATCTGAGAATTTCTTTTCTGTCTCCCATCAATATGGCTGATGCTAACATCCAGGAAAATGATTTGTTGTATCTTCTCAGGTAAATATTCTTGGCTGACATGTAATGGAAAGATTATATTAAATCCATTTCTAGGTTTACTGCTAAGAAAGTTTGTTCACTGTGTCAAACTAGAAAATTTTTCTCTTCAGAATCTATCTTACATATTTATAATTCATCCATGCTTTGAATGTTGTTGCCATATATGATCTGGTGCAGCTGCTCTATACTTAGAAATTTTTGATAAAAATTGAAAGAAGAATCAGCAATATTAGTGGTCCTGACCTGATGTCTCTGTTTTAGTCACTTTCCCACCTTGATAACATAGCTTCCCTGTTCCTTTTCTATAAATACTTTCATGGTAATTGTTCAAATGAATTCTTCACTATAGTACCTACACTTTTTGAATTTAAGTACAGTACTAGATTGGTAACAAGGTCTCATCAATTTACAGTTGAATTGGCTAGATGTAACCATAAATTATATGCTAGCAGTTACTTTTCTTGATTGTGGAACTTCTGGTCCTTGTTTCCAGCCAACTTTGATTTTCAAAAATTTAAATGCAATGTTAATTGTTATCTTCTGTCATCAGATCAGTTATCATAAAAATATTTATAGAAAAAATATTGAAGTTGGTCTTTAAACTTGAAAACAATATTTTAGACAATTTACATTGGCATGGTTAGATTTCTTACTTGTTTCATATTAAATCACTATATTGATTTCTTAAGGTTTTATCAAAGGAAAAATGTTTCAGTAATCAAAAGTTAAATTTTACAGTCCTATATATTTTTTTAATTATCTAAGCTCAGGCAAACAATTTCTACTCATTATTTATAAATTAAATGAAATAGCTAACTGCAGAAGGAAATAATCTTAAAAACAAATCGTTGAAATTTTTAAATGATTTTTATTGACGCCAAATAAATACATTATTGCATTTTTATAGAAAAATAAATGAAGTGAAGTTTTCTTGTTACTGTTTAAAAAAGTAACCAAATCTACTAAGGGGAGTTAATTCAATATTTCTTTTAGCAAAGTAACATTGCTTTGTATGTAGTGTTATTTCATTTTAAAATTAAAATAAAAGCCCCTCTCGCACCCTCACCCAAATATAGAAAAAATATGTTGATTGATTGATTTGTTTTTTTTTACGACTTATCGACCCTTTGTGGGTTATTTAAAACCGAAATGAATTTTAGGTTATAAGAATTATTTTTTTTAAAATGAATACTTCATTAACAATGTTTTGAGAAAAATAATATTTCGAAATACAAGTACTACTATTTAACCCATATTTGAGTGGTGAAAATGGATTCATATTTTTCCAGTGATATTCGCGTGTAAGTGAATGTAACAAACTCAATTGGAATTGGAACTTAGTTCTTTGATCTCTCATTCTGAGCTGCTATCCATCACACTACCTGCACATCCAGGAAAAAGACAATTCTAATAAGGTAATTTTGCAAAATAATTATTTAGAAAAATAATAGACTTATTTAAAACGAAAAAGAAAAATATTCTTAGCACACAAAAAATTATAATTGGAAAAGTTTTTTTATGTGATGTCAAAATAGAGACAATGGAATGTAATTAGAAAAGTAACAAGATGGACCTGTACAGATCTGGTTTTAAGGGTTCATGATACTTTATGACTTCAATCAAATTAATCTTTAGTTCTGCCAAAGCTTGTTCAAAGAAAATTAAAATTACAAGTTCCTCATCACTATTGAAAAAAATATTGACATATTAAAAGTATTATAAAAAAGAAGCATCACAGCTGAAATTAATTAAAAGCTGAATTAGAACTTAGAACTTGTTTTTGATGTGTGCATGGAAATTCATTGATAATAATGATGTTCTTTCTGATGATAATGTCTTTATTTTCCAGGACACTATTGAAATAAATTATTTCAATTCCACTTGTTCAGTGATTGCACACAGCTGGCAAAAGAAAAGTACAGATGACGCCATGACAAAGTATTCCTCATTGGGAACTATTCTAGAAGTATGGCTTTAGGTGTGCAGAGAAGTGGTAGGAGCATTCATTATCCTCAGTAGCCAAAAATGGGAAAGTGCAGTACATGTGAGATGCAAGTATCTTAACTGATAAGTGTTTGGAGAATGGTTAGCACTAGTACCCAAGAGAAGCTATGAATGGATCTTGATAGATCCTGGGATCTTGAGATAAGAGTATCATGAAGGCTGAACAGACAAAAATACAGAAGTAACAAGATCTGGTAGACCAAATTAGAGAAATGTACTAGCCAACAACTCCAGTTGTTCTTTTTGTAGATGGCACACTTGTAACTATTTTCAAGAATTATTCTGTCTTGCAAGATGTCTTGGGGATACCAGATATCTTTTGGAGTGCACAGGTGGGAATACTGCTTGGAAAAGCCCATGTGTTGACAAAAGTTCTTGTACCTCTATGCTGCAGATAGGAGCTGAGTTATGACCATCATCACCCAACTGAAGAGCATATCCAATAATAATAATAATAACCACCACCATTACAAAAATATTTTGCAAGTTCCAGAGAGTGTGGTTTCTTGAAAAGAAAAGACAGTGTTTTTTTCTGGAAATTGTGCACTTCTGGAAGTGTTGTTGTTGTAGTTGTTATTGTTGTCATGGTTGTAGTAGTGGTAGTAGTAATAATAAAAATAATAATAAAAAAATTATAAATTATACCATTATAAACTACTCTGTTTTGAAACTTGAGATGGCAAGATTGTTTGTAATGCAGGAAGAGAATGTCAAGGTGATTCCTGTGGTGGTTGGCACATTGGAATCAGTCCCATTAAAATTAGCTTTTTGGGAACTGTGCATATTTTAAGGAAAGTGTTGTCTCTCTGAGGTTCTTGTTGTGTGTTGGCAAATAACTTAATCTGTCTGATGATTTTACAAACTTACACTGTGTGACAAAAGAACATATTATTAAAAGTGATTGACATAACACTCCCAGAAGAGTGCTGTTTTCTGAAAAAAGAGTCTTTTCTGGAAATCATACTCTTGTGAAAGTGGTGGTGTTGGTATAGTAGTAATAGTAGTAGTAGTAATTGTACTCACAAGTACAGCTTGTACATTATGAAATGCTTTATCTACCTAAAATGTGTTTGATACATTTTTTCTTTAGAAAAATGATTAGCAGAAAATGTCATGAAGTCATTTAAAAAAGAAGAAGAAGAAGAAGAAGAAGAAGAAGAAGAAGAAACAATTGTTGTTAGAGCTTTGAGTTTCAAAAAGAAACACACTCAAAATTAAATCAACAAATTCCCTGGCACACCATCTCTTCAGGGAATAAAAAAAATAATTCTAACACAGCTCATATCCTGCAAAAGGCTTTGTTCTTTTTAGGTTTTTTGTTGATAATAACCTCTTTTGCTTGTCCTAGGTTATTAGTTATGACTCGGCATATGATTATAAAACAAATGCAGGTTAAAAAGAAAAAGAAAAAATACTACTACAAAGAAGAAATAGTAAATGTAATCTTTGTGGAGAAAAGGATGAGACAGTGAAGCATATATTCAGTTGATTTAGCAAACTAACCCAGAACACTTTATTTCGATCACTGGGGGTATATAATTTTCATTCCATGTGCCATGACACTTCCAGATATCTTGTAGTTATCTTCCTTTAACTCAAATCTCTAAATTATTTGTTCACCACTGCTGTAGCCAGGTATTGAACTCATAACTCTTTGGGTCAAGTCACTTTATCTAACCAATGCTTTTATCCACTGGGCCATGTGTCCTTGAGGAGTTAAAAGGAGATAACTACTTGACATCCGGAAGTGGTATCACACATGGAACGAGAATGATATGCCCCAGTAATCAAAATAAAGGGTTCGGTTCAAAATTCCAAGCATCTGACGATGGCTAGAGTGTAAAATGGCTGAAACATCATGAATGTGGCAATAAAGATGAGGATAAAAATCTGAACAATGCAAATAATGTAAATACTACCTCATCATAGAAGTATAGACAAGTATCCCAGAAAGAGTACAAAAATAAGTACAAAAAAGTAGCATCAGTCATACACTGAGAACTGTGCAAATGACAACTGGTATCAACATAAACAGTGATTGTCATGGAAAATAAACGTTATGAAATACCCTAGGGTTTTTACATTCAAACTGATCATCCATCCAAGAAAGGAGAGTGGATCTGATAGTTTTGAATAAAGAAGAAATTCTAGCCAGATTGTGGACATGGCCATGACAGTGAACTACAGAGTGAATATGAAATACAGTGAGAAATTTGAAAAAACACCAGAACTGTTCATGAAAGCTGAGAAAAATGAAGACTTGGGTAATACAAGGTGCACATGGAACATTAGGATTTGGATTGGATGAGTTGGAAATCAAAGAAATGGTTGAGAGTGATCAGACCACAGCATTGCTGGGGTTTGTAGGGATATTCTGAGGTTGTAGAAGATTTGAGGAAGCTTATTGTCATTCAATCTGCAGCAATGATTGTCATATACAGGTATAATACATGCATAATATTCATCTTAGTTTTATGTAATGTAATCAATAAAATGTAAAAAATAATAAGTTGAAAATAAAGTTGATAATTAAAAAAAACAAGAGTTCTGAAATGCAATGTAATACCAATGCTCCTACATACCAGTGAATGATGGGAAATTTGCTCACAAACAAATAGAAGACTTGAAGCTGCAGAAATGTAGTTCTACAGAAGGATGCTGGGGATACCATGGATGAAACATATGAGCAGAGACAAAGGGTGTAAAAGAAAACATTCTACTTAACGAGCTTGTGCAAATGGTGGCAGAACAGTGACTGGGAGGGATAGCAAGGGAACAAATATTGCTTAGTGCTATAAAGGATAGAAAGTTGTAGAGAGCCACGATCATCTATATCCTGAAGTGACACAGCACATAGAAGTCATAGACTTATTTATTAGATTCAAACTGATGATAAAAATAATAATGCAAAAGATAGCAATTTTCTTTTGTAAAATGATAAATATTTACATAAAAAATTATGTTTAACTTTTAAAATTATTTTTTTAAGTTGTTTTATATAAAATTGGTATCATGTGTGTCATTAAAACCGAAGTCCTAAAAGATAACTGATGTTTAGCAATCACTCAGATTAGAATTTTTTTGTTATACTAAAGTTTACCCAGTACAAAGCTCAAGAGTCACCCAAGGTAGAAAGTTGTTTTTAAAATGGTTATGATAAATGTGACGTGATATCAGTTAAAGAAGAAGTGATAATTATGAGGATAAGGAGGATAGATAAGCATTGATTTTTGACTTGAAAAGGTTAAAATTATAGTGTTAAGGGAAGTGTCCATGCAGGAGTCTGTTCTACAAAGTAGCTATTCATGGGAAAAGGATGTCTGAGTAGAATGTTCTTCTTACATTTGGTACACAGAGAAAGGGAGGATGATTTGTTGGCATGGAAGTAGGATTGTCCCAGTTGAAAAGGTTTGAACTGACGAAAAAGAAAAAGAATGAAGCTCATCTGAACATTGAATGAATAAAAAGTAAAAAACAAGAAAATAAAATAAAGGATACAACATTAAAATTAGAATAATTATGTCAAAACATTGGTGAAATAATTTATTGTTTATTTCTGAAAGAGTTCTAGTAAATTTCAATTGAATTCATGTGTTACATGACACAAGTATTACAAACATTGCAATGTTGCTGTCTCTCAGTCATATATTTTTTAGTGTAACTAGACATGGTTAAATGTCATTAGCAGAAATGCCCTACAAACAGAACTGATGAAATTTGCAATAATCAATAACAAGATAAAGAAAAAAACAGAAAAGAAAAAAAAAACAGGGCAAAAAATAATATTAAGCAAGCAAACAATATATGCAAGGCAATGCAACAGTAATATTATAGTGGGTTATTTGTTCTAGTGAAGGGTAGTTGTATATTGTTGCAGATTAACGGAATTTGGCCTCGTTGTAGATCGCCCACTATAAGTCATGAAATGATTATAAATCAAGAAGAGCAAATTGAGTTGAAAATAACATCTTATATATACACATATCAATTAAGGTTTTTACAATTAAAGTAATACTTGAAGTATAGGTCCAACTGGACGTTAAAATGTTCATGGCAATAAAATGCTGAAAAGAGAATTAATACTTAGGAATGTGTGAGCGTTGTAAGTAAAGAATGTCTTTGATGTATCTGCTCCTTAGGTCAGTAAGTAGTTTTGAGACAGGGACAAAGGAAAAGAGAGGTGAAGGTGACAAGCATAGTAAGCCACTTGACCTGGTCAAGGGAGATACTAATTACTCTCGTCTGTCTCGAGCCTGGGTCCATCTGTCTGGTGATGCTTTCTGTATCGGCTTTTTTGTTTCGACTTTTTGGATTGCAGCAGATCATTTGGGAATTCATATCCGTATTTGATTCTGGGCTTCCCATTGGCCGATAAATAAAATTCGCGTAGGCTCGCGAACTGAATTTAATATTTAATTAATTTTTAGTTTTCAACCGGAACATCTGCACGAGGCCAGCTGCCCACTAACTAGATTTGGTCATTTGCTTTTTGGTTGTGAGGGTGCAAACATCTGGTCCATCGCTTTTGCTCAGTCGGTATCACCACAATATAACAAAAATTCACAAACTAACAATGGTGTTTGAAGAGCATATACACTGTTAAGGAGGAGGCATACCTTTTGCCATGAGGTGAGTGCATCTTCTACCACGAATGCAGTTATACACTGAAGGCTCTTTCCTGGATACAAGCTGGCCTCTCTAAGATCTGACAAGAGGCATTATATTGGTTGTTAGTCAGTGGGGCTGTTGATGACTACCTGATTGAGGTGCTTCGTCTGACGAGGGGGAGTTTTACTCCATATGACTTGGACACCAGAGTTGAAATGCCTCACTAATGATGAGGCATCCCTCACCTGGCTGATGAATCAGAATGTGTACTGTGTTGGCAAAGAATCTTTCACAACTGGACTGGTTGCTTTGCCAAAATGCATCTGGTATGGTAAAACGAAGGAATCCATTGAGCATGCCTTCTTTCACTGCCTGGTCATACGCCCACTGTGTGAGATTATTGAAGGCTACATAGTTTGCATGCTGCATGGAAATTCCATTGCCCTTGATACCAGCTCTGTTTGTAGCAACGTGAGTTTATTGGTGGATAGGAGGAAGCAATCTTTGCTTGCTGGTTGTGATGAGAATAGTGGTATGGATGACAAGAATGAAAGTGTTGTGTTGCTTCGTTTTGGTATAATTAGAAGATAACACAAACTTGAATTAATGATGTTTATTTTTGGTATAAAACTTTAGGTTTTTACATCAAGTTACAACCTTTAAATTTTGTGTGGATACAGGAGCATACTAGCTAAATTCTCTTCACTGTGGGATGCTAGTAGTAAACAAGCCTATCCCTTCTGGACTCTAGTGGTCAACTGACTAGCATCTTTCCCTTTTCAAATCTCCTACACAAAACTACTGTCCTTAACTCCTACTTCTTACTCCCACTCTTGCTTCTACTCCTACCAAAAGAAATGGTTCCTTATTTTGCCGTCCAATTTTGAATTCTTGGCATCAGTGTGTCTATCTTTTTCTATTTTTAGAACACTCGCCATTTTATAAACCATAACAAAAGAATTTCACAGGGCATTGTCACTCTCTTCCCATCACCTGGTTGCATTCCTCAAACACCAGCTGAAGTTCAAGATCAGGGTTGATAGGGAGAAGCTGCTGAGCACTTTGTTGAAATGCGGATGACTGTAGCATGACTACACATGAGTGGCTCTAACCTCAAGTGGCATCTTGAGCTTTCTGGTTGAAAGATTTATTCTTCTGGGAAAAATATATCTAACCTACCCAGTGAGGTTAGAGTAGATGTTTTTGAGTTTTTTGTTTTTATCCTGAATAATTTGTTAACTTAGCTAGGAAGTGAATAGTCATTGACCTCTTTTATTTTTTAGTCCCCAACATTTTATATTTTCATTCCCCCTCCCACTCCTTCAATAGGTGGCAGAAGGTATAGTTCTCAGAAACAGTGGGATCATTTTGTGTTTGTTTTTTATTTCATTTTTCTGCATGTTCCTACAGTACTTTTCTTCGAGTTAACTTGCTTTTCTGCCACATTTAGCCATGAAGAAGGTTGCACACTAACATTTTCATTGAATATTTTTTCAACATGTTATTGGGTTATTTTTTTTATTATTATGTAAATAAAATCAGTTATATTTTTATGCCCCTCTCCACATGTTTGTAAATATGGGGAATCAATTTAGAATCATGGTGTGGATGTGCTTTTTCTGTATAAAAGTAACATTGCAGTAAAAGGTTTATCACAAGTATGCCTGGGTCAGTGAATGTGATGACAAGCCTTTCCCATCCTTCTCTTTGGCTCTGTGCCACACACACACACACACACATACACACACACACACACACACACACACACACACACACACATATATATATATATATATATATATATATATATATATATATATTATAAATTATCTTTTAGAACATGTACATAATTTTTTCTATATATGTCCTCTACAATCATATGTTTGTTTTGACGTTGGGTGTCCAACGTCTCATCAGGAGGAATAGGCAAGTATTCACAGCTCTATACATCATATATTGAGCACTGTTTTAAATTAATGTTTTGGACGGTGAAAAAAATTCTTTCTTCGTTCTGTACTCACTCGGATATATATATATATAGAACTAACATGTTTATAAACTGTGACCTTAAATCACCCTTAAGTTATAGTGGGTTATCCGTTATAGTGAAGTGTATTTGTGTGCTGAAATATATTAATTGAATTTGGCTTTGTTAGTAGATAGGCCACTATAAGGGGGATATAAAACAAGAAAATCAAATTGTATAGAAACAACATTTTTATATATATATATATCAATTAAGGTTTTTTTTACAAATAAAAGTAATGTCTTTTGGTTGGTACAAAGGTTGTTAAAATGTTCATAGCAGTAATTGCGAAAAGAGTTTGTGCGTATGTATGTGTGTGCGTTCGTTTGTTAGGAGTGACTTTGAAATCTTCATTCAGTCCTCAGGTACCAGTCAGTTATTAAGTGGCTCAGTGAACAGAGAAGAAGAAGAAGAAGATGAGAGAGAAAGGAGAAGCAGCATAATACGATCGCTTGACGTGTGTCAAGGGATGTGTTAATTATGCTCGTATTTTCTCAACTGTGTTTGTTTCTTTGTGTCGTCCTTTTATGTCATCTTTGGGGCTCCAAACAAGTCATTTGGGAATTCACACCTGATTTAATTCAGGGCTTCCCATTGGATGATAAACAAAATTCACGTAGGCATGTGAAAAGTGTCCGTAAAAGGAATTTGATATTTATTTTTTTTGGTTTTCCATCGGAACATCTGCATGGAGCCCAGATACTCAAAGACCAGTTTTGGTCATTTGCTATCTGGACCTCTGAGGGCAAACATCTGGTCCCTGGTATCACCACATATAACTTTCGTTCCAGCAAACGGAGTTGTTGTTCTTTTTTTTTTTTTTTTGTTAGTAATAAAAGTATGTTTTCTTTCTTCCATTCAACCGTTCTACTGGACTTTGTTCTCGTTTCTAGATTGTTATCATTAGTTTCCTCGGGCCAAGATAGATAGTTATCCAAATCCGGTCTTGCTTTGATGGAATCTTTTGATTTTATATTTTCAGATATATATGCAGGTTTTAGTCTATCTATTGAAACATTACTATGTACATCATCTGATCTTTTTATAGTAAAATATTTTTCATGATGACTTAATACCTGGAATGGACTGAGTTTCCAACAGTTTTCTTACTCTGTCTGTTCTTAGCCAGATACTTTTACATGTTTGTAGGTCTTTTGGAATGTAGGAATTACGTATCGAATGCAGGTGTCCCCTGGATAATTTGTCCATTTCAAATTTTTGCATTTTGTCAGCTAGAATTTTAACGTGCGTGTTTGCTATTTCGCTATTCTCGCTCTTGGTGTGGTCGATTAATAATCGGGGAACTTGTGCATGACTCCCTGTTACTGCAGTAAATGGAGAATAGTTCGATTCATTAGGCGTTATCCTCATTCCCAGAATGATGATAGGTAGAGCTGAAAACTACAATTCTTTCCTGAGTATAATAGCCGTTTTTAGGGTTCTGTGTGCTCACTCAACTAATCCATTCATTTGCGGATGGTATGCTGTTGTTCGTAATCTGTGGAAACCTATTATTTTTCATAGTTCTGCGAATAATTCAGATTCAGATTGGCTTCCTCTGTCTGTAACGACATGAAGAGGAACCCTGAATTGAGAGATCCACAGATCGACCAAAGCCATTGATATTATTTTGCTGTAATTTCTGTTATTGAGCATGCATCTATCCACTTCATATTTCTATCAATGCATGTTAATAAATATCGGTATGGTGAAAAATAAGAGTCAGTTTAGCTTTTTACTGGTTGTAAGGGACCGACAATATCTACATGCACTGTTTTAAAATGACTGGAAGGTAATTCAGATGGATTTATTTTATTCTTTGTGTGTTTTATTATTTTTGCTTGTTGGTAATGCTGGTATTCTGTGCACCAGGTTTTTATTGACTTGTCCATCTTTGGCCAATAGTATTTAGATTTTATTATTTTTCTTGAAGATGTTATTCCCAGATGTGATAGATTATGCAGACTGTCAAATACCGATTTTCTGAGCTTCTCTGTCACAAAAGGTTGTGGAAAAGGTAATGTCGTGTCACATAATATGGTTTCATTTTTATTAATTGTGTATGGTTTCAGTTGATCTTTGAATGTCTGAATTTCATTGTCAGTAGCTTGATGTTTCATTATTTCTTGTAAGTCACATACATCAATTGTGATTGCGTCGACAGGTCGTGATATACAATCAGCTACTATATTTTGTGAGCCTCTTATATGTGAAATGTCATTCACATATTTGCTGATAAAATAGAGGTGACACTGTTGTCTCTCTGATTTTAGGGAAGATTGGTTTTTAAAAGCACTGAAAAGTAGTTTGTGATCCATCAGTAACATTACATTTTTGTTTTCTATTAAATGTTTAAAATGGAGTACTGCTAGATAGGCAGTTAGTAGTTCTCTGTCAAAAGTGGAATATTTTTGTTGGGTTTGGGATAATTTCTTTGAAAATAAACCTATGGGGATGGGTTGATTATCAATCATTTGGTGAAGTACCGCACCCACCGCATAATTTGAACTGTCTATTACAAGTTGATAGTTGTTAGCTTCTGAGCTGGGGAAAGTCAGAACAGTTACATTTGATAAAGAGTTTTTTTTATATTTTCGAAACATTCAATTTCTTCCTTTGTTAAGGTTAAGGATTTTGAAATTTGGTTTAAATGTATTTTTTCCGTAAGAGGTGATATAATATTGCTGAAATTTGGCACACGTTTCCTGTAAAAATTTGCCATTCCGAGGAATCAGCGTCGTGATTTAGAATTGTTAGGTTGAGGAAATTCAATGAATTCATTGAACTTTTTTGCACTGGGTTTGAGACCATGAGCAGAAATGTGAAATCCTAAAAAATCTAACTCATTAGCACTAAATATGCATTTGGAGAGACACATTTTAAAATCGTACTCATTCAGTTTTTGTAGTTTTTGTTTGGATTGAGTTTCTTCATCTTCTGAGAATATAAGAATATCGTCGATATATACAAAGATATAATCAGTATCACGAAAGATATTGTCCATCATTCTCTGAAAAGTACATGATGCGTTCTGTAGTCCGAAAGGCATATAACTGTATTCAAATAACCCAAAAGGGGTAGAGATGGCTGTCTTGCAAACATCCTCTGGGTGAATCTGATGATAAGCAGGCGACAGGTCTATCTTTGAAAAGAACTTATCATTATGAAGCTTCGAAGAAATTTATATTTGGGACCTGATATTGATCGGCTTTTGTTATGGTATTTAAATGTATTTTATATGTGCCGTCTGATTTCGGTACCATGTGTAAGGCTGAACTCCATTCTGAGTTCAAAGGGGAAATTATTCCTGCCTTTTGGAGTTTTTTGAATTCCTCTTTTGCAATTTCACACCTCTGAGCTGATAATTGTCTGGCTCTGGAGAAGGCAGGAAGATTGCTACCAGTTTCTATTCTGTGGAATAGCTTTGATTTTGTTGCATTCGTGTCGCGATGAGGACAAAATTAAGTTTGGATATTTCTTCAGAATTGTTTGTACCATTTTGTTATCATCTTTATTCGGTACTACATCTATATTCATGATAATAGATGATGGATGTGCATCGGATTGTCTATTAGTCATTTTATCAATTAGTTTGTTGTTCTTGCAGTCCACCATTAACCTGAAACGGTTTAGGAAATCGTATCCTAGGAGTGGCTAAGTAGTTTCAGCTATTATAAATATCCAGGTAAATTCCCGTCTGAGATTCCGTAGCGTGAGATACGGTACTGTTTGTCCTGAGCATTCAATATTTTGATCGTTGGCAGACACTAAAGAGATATTGGTTGGGTATGTTACAGCCCCATTTAAATATCTCTTTGGAAGTATAAATACGGCAGTTCCTGTATCCACAATAAAATCTAAACTTTGAGCTCTTAACCATGCGGCTACAATGAGAAGCAGCAAAGAAATGGAAGCTAACACCTCTCGCCTAGTTAGTTTTCCAAAATCTCTTGAGGAACTGGTGAAGTTGGGCGATAGCTGGGTTGCATTTGAACATTCCGCTTATTTGGCCATCTGCACCACGGCTTAGAAAATTTTGCACGTTCAGCAGATTTTAGGTATTTGGTCCTTGTTAAAAGGGCGAACACTGGTAGGGAATTTATTTTCACTGTGGGAATAGCCATGTATCCTTTTAGTTTCATCTTTATTTTGCTGTCCATCCTTTTGCTTCCCCGGAATCTGTCGAATATATGCGGTGTCTTGTGTATTAAAATATAAGTCGTCTGCCATTTTTCCAAGACGGTTTGTGTCTAAATCGACTTGTGCAGCTACTACTGGTTTAACAGAGTGAGGTAGAGCTTGAATAAATTTGTGACGTACGATATTGTTCCCTACGCCAATTCGACTTGCTAATGACATGAATTCATTCAGGTATACTGAGGGACGACCCGTTACTGTCGATGATGACATTAATTTGTCCAGAATCTCTGGTTTTGTTCTCTCGTAAGTGCCCGTCACTGCTTCTTTTAGTGTGCCATAGTCTTTTGATTGCAGTATAGTGGGCTGTATATTTCCTACTATGTCCACGGGTAGTGCTGCCAAAATGTTATAAAATTTTTGACTGGGCTGTCTTATATTTGCAATATTAAATTGTGCCTCCATTATCGCAAACCAAAATATTATGTTTGATTCACGGAAGTTTGGTGGTTTTATTGCAGCAACATGGATTGGTTGGTTTTGATTTGTTAGAGTTTCTTTAGCATCAGTTGCCATTTTTAGTTTGTGTTTAAAAGAAATATTCTAATTTCGATGAAAGTCCAATTTTGTTTTAGTGTGTGAGTGTATATATATATATATGAGTTGAAATCATGTCGCGGTCACCAGTTTATAGTGGGTTACCCCTTATAGTGAAGTGTATTTGTGTGCTGAAATATGTTAATTGAATTTGGCCTTGTTAGTAGATAGCCCATTATAGGGGGGATATAAAACAAGAAAATCAAATTGTGTATAGAAACAACATTTATATATATATATATATATATATATATATATATATATATATATATCAATTAAGGTTTTTTTTACAAATAAAAGTAATGTCTTTTGGTTGGTACAAAGGTTGTTAAAATGTTCATAGCAGTAATTGCGAAAAGAGTTTGTGCGTATGTATGTGTGTGCGTTCGTTTGTTAGGAGTGACTTTGAAATCTTCATTCAGTCCTCAGGTACCAGTCAGTTATTAAGTGGCTCAGTGAACAGAGAAGAAGAAGAAGAAGATGAGAGAGAAAGGAGAAGCAACTTAGTACGATCGCTTGACATGTGTCAAGGGATGTGTTAATTATGCTCGTATTTTCTCAACTGTGTTTGTTTCCTTGTGTTGTTCTTTTATTTCGTCTTTGGGGCTCCAAACAAGTCATTTGGGAATTCACACCTGGATTTAATTCAAGGTTTCCCATTGGACGATAAACAAAATTCATGTCGGCTCGCGAAAAGTGTCCGTAAAAGGAATTTGATATATTTTTGTTTTTGGTTTTCCACTGGAATATCTGCGTGGAGCCCAGATGTGCAAAGACCAGTTTTGGTCATTTGCTATCTGGACCTCTGAGGGCAAACATCAGGTCCCTGGTATCACCACAAAGTCAAGTTATCTGTTATATAAGTAGCAACCAAATAATTGTTTATGTACAGAATAATTGGCATAATATAAATTTTCTTGGCTAATATGCAATTTAGAAAAAATTTTAAACCGGTAGCAAATATTGCATACATACAGAACTTCTTATCTGTACATAGAATTATTTGTATTCTGCTTTGAAATCAGTTTTGCCTTTCCTTGACATTTCTAATTAAATATTTAAGCTGAAACTTCAACTTTGAACCTAACTTCCTGTGGGTATTTATGAAGCTAAATTTTTTCTTAGGGAACATGAAAATTTAGCAATGGCTTGTAAAATGAATCTGATGATCACAGATTTTTAAGAAGTTTTTACAAAAAACCTCTTAAAATACTATGTAGCAAAAACTGGGTTACCTCCCTTTAAGAAAAAAAAAGTCCTTTCAAGGGAGATAAAATTGTAATAAGGTGTTAGAATTAACGGCGCATGCGTAACCGGAAGTTTTGATGGTGCTGTTTACAGCGGTCAGTGAAGGGAAAAGCTTTTCCTCCGAACAACAACATGGGGCTTTTTGGCAAGACACAGCAAAAATCTCCTAAAGACATGGTAAGTAATCAATCGATTACCTGGGATGATTGATGCATTGATTCTTTTATATGTCAAGTCAAACTTTGGTGTATTTACAGAAACAAAACTAAAGAAAAAAATGACAGAGGTAACGTAACGACAATGACGGCTGATAGTAAAAAAAGTTCATTCCTTTTTAATCGCCTTGAAAATAAGAGTAGAAAACTTTTCAAGTATCAAGATGAACATTTATATGTTATTTGTTTGAATTTTATAAGAACCTTAATGGTAGTTTTTTTTATTGACTTGTCAATACTTTAGTGTTGTTTGTTTTGTTGCATTGTCGGCATTTATGAAATTCGGAGTTTTAAATTGTAAGTCAGTAAATAAAACAATCAATAATTCAAGACGGCATAAAGTCCTTTTCCCTGCACTCTTCTTAATCATTTTACCAGAATTAAAACTTCTACTTCTTTCCGCTACTACATTGTTTCTTTTCTCCTTCCTTTAAAAAACAATATTATTTATCATTGAACAACGTTTTTTTATTTATTTTTAAGCGAATCCCCACTTCTGATAATAGCCTCAATATTTCAAATAATAGACCTCCTTACCACTGGTTAATAAAAACAGGCTATAATAGCCTTTATTTATTTTAATTTCATTGTTGTGGTGTTTTAAAATTAACTTTTTGATCAACCGTCTATTTTCTATATTTTAAAGATTTACGAAGTACCGGTATGAATCAATAAACTAATAAACTTTATGCTTTTTGACAACTAATCGTGTTACTGTTTGTGTAATCAGAACTTTACTACACTTTTTTTTTTTACATTTACAACATTATTGCTCGTGTTTTTAATCAGATGTTCTCATACTTTATTCAGTTCAGAATATGCATTATTTTATTTATTTGTGTTTTTGTTTTTTTATTTCATTCTTGATGATGAAAGTTTTTTGCTCTTTAAAACTTAAAATTAAAATGATTATGATTTCATTTTTTTACATTGTAGTTAGTTTATTTTTTACGTAATTTTTCTTCAACTTCTTTTTCTAAAATCAACTGATATTCAGTAAGTTTGGTTGAACGAACGAATAAAAAGGAATTATGCAACATAGTTAACAATATTTATTTGCATGTCGACAGCAGTAGGGGTCATAGAAGTAACAAACATACTGTTCTTACGAATCTGCTAGTTTGCAGACTGAATATTTTCAAGAGTAGGTATACAATGTTTCTCTAACTCATAATTGTTTTATAATAAAACTTTTATTGAAGAAATGTAGATTTTTTTGTTGTTCTGTGTAGATAAAAACAGATAATGATTTAATAATTAATATGAAATTTTCAACAAAAAGTGAGACCATTTTTTTTGTAAGTAACTTAGTCCTTCTAGTTTCCAGAGTAAAGAAAGATTTTTAACTTTAAAAAATTAAGCAGTTTTAAGAACATAGATCGATAAAAAGCATTGTTTATGTAAAAAAAGAACATATTTATTTTGAAAATGTGTTTTAAAAGCATAAATGAAAAATTGAAAGAAAAATGTTTGAATGAAAACTAGAAATAACATAACATTTTCGTAACTTTTTTTTAGTTTTTGTCTAAATGCTTTAAAATTTGATTAGTGTTTTTAATTTTAAGTGAAGTAAAACTAAAAAAATAATCGAATATGAGAGATGATAAGTTCTGATAAGTTTTGTGTTCGTCTAAAAAATACAAATTTTTTTACCTCAAAACAAAGTGTATGACTAAGTTTAGAGAGAAATGGACGGGGTGGCGGAGAAAGAAATGTCTCTCCAATGTTCAAATTATCAAAAACTTTCAGGAACAAATCTATAAAAGGCAATCTATGAGTCTGTGTGTGATTGTTCCCTATGCACGCCTACATTTTTTTTTTAAGCAACGCCATTCAAACTTTCTAGAGACACATACAGGGAAGTCAGGTCGACGCATACTTTTTGAGTTTTAAGTTCAGCAATTTTCCCTTTCGCACTTTTTGGCCAATGGAGCCGATTGTTTACATTTGCTCCGTAAAACATCTAAGATGGTTGCTACATTACGTCACAGAAATCAAATCACACGTGTCAAACGCGACTAAAATATTTTTTATTAAAAAAATGAGCCTTTATATTTTTTTTTTTTTCAGATTTAATATTTCATACTTCAGAAAATAAAATTAAAAAAATAAAGCTTTTTTTTCATTAAACATTTCATGCAAGAAATCAACTGTCTTTAATTCGTGTAGCATTGAATGTAACTTTTTCCTCTAAAATTAAATGTCTACATTTTAAAATATTCTTCGAAAATTTCTGAACTGAGAGTGTAATAGTTTTTATATTTCTAGTTTCAGTAAAACAAAATAAATAATTTTTATTTTTATGTTAAATTCATTTAGTCAACAAAAATTGTAAATATTTTCCCCTGTAATTTCGAAACAAAAACAAACGCAATGTTGTTTACAATGTCACACAAAACATCAAATCATGTTTAAAGAAAATAGATTTTTAATGGAATTTTTTAACAATTTTTAAACAACAATTTTTTATGTAATTATTTTTTCATATAACCGAGTAACTACTAAAATGTTTTGAGTTGCACGGGCAATGCTGGGCTATGATGCTTGTTAAATATAAAAGAAAGATATGGGAATGAGTCTTTTCTTTTAATTTAGCATACAAATATAAAAACAAATTTACTAATGCTTCTCTGAAAAGTAAAATTTCTAAAAAAAAAAAAAAATGACTAAAAAAATGCACATTTACTTCTTTTTAAAAAAAAAAAATTAGAAAAGTTTACACTAGAAAATAGATTTTTAGTTTGTAATCAAAGGAAAGTATGTGGATTTATTTACCAACAGCTTATATATATCAATAATTATGGCAAAGTGTTTTTTTAAATGAGAATAAGAGTGGAACTTATCAAATGACAACTGAAATGTTAGTAAGTAAATTGTTTTGATTTGATATCAGATGTGTATTTAAAAATGTTAAGAGATTCTCTTCAAATCCATTTCATTTATTAAAATATTGTAAATTAACCAAACAACTTTATAAAATAAGGAGGTAGCATTGTGATATTAAAAAAAACAAAACCTATAGCTTTATTAATATTTAAACATTTTGTTTAAATTAAAAATTTTTTTTCTATATTGCTAATTATTCAAGGATTCGCACAAAGAAAAACAAATAGCTGACATTTTACTCACCACTAAAAAAAAACAATACCATTAAATTTAAAAGTAGAATATTGTACATAAATAAAATAAGCAATATTCCTCACATAATGAATTTATATGTGGCCTGTTCTTTCAGAATGTGGGTGGTCATGTCTTTCCACAATTATCCTTTGTAGCACTCCCTAAACAATATTTGTCCCTTTACTGTCTCTCCCAGTTGTTGGTTATTCATTTAAATGGGCTTGTTAGGTATGTGTTCCTCTCTCTCTCTTGCCTTGTCAAGCTCTCTTTCCTCATCTCAGAAATTTCAACTGTTTTTTTTCTGATACAAGTGAAGTGATTGAAGTACAAGTGTTTCCATTTTCTTTAAAACTTTCTAGCTGCCCATATGTGCCATCCATGGTATTCTCAGCATCCTTCTCTAGAACCACATCTTTGTTGCCTCAAGTCTTCTCTTCATCTGTGTGAAGATTGTCCAGCGTTCATTGTCATATAGAAATATTGATATTACACAGCAGTTCAGCATTCTTTGTTTCAAACAAAAATTTCCCATTTCTTAATCTTTATTTTTTTTATTTTTTTTTTTTTTTTGGAAGGCATCTTTTGCTTTTCCAATGTGACATTAAATTTCTGTTACATTAACGATTATCTGCTATAACTTCCCAGATAGTTAAATTTTTATATTTACTTTATTTTGACATCTCCAGTTTGTAACTCATATGTTAGACTTTTCTTTTTGCTAATGACCATACTACGACTACTACTTACAATAGATGATTAATGTTATTATTATGTAAATTAGTCTTATCTTTGCTTACCTGTTATTCAGACTGGAATGGTCCATTTCTTGTATATAAGCAATAAACTCAAATGGTAGGAAGTAATTATGGCAAAAAAACCTACATTGCTGATACTAGGAGTACTGTCAAATTCTTATTAGTATTGCTAAATCTAATTCCAGACAACAATTAGTACTTTCTTTTCACTTTCCTTTACTACTTTTTCTAGAACTTTCTGTGTCTGCCATCAATATGATGTCATCTGTGTATCTTATGTTGTTAATAATTATGCCCGTTAGTAATAAATCTTCGACTTCCTTAGGATGGCTTCTGTTGTATAGATTAAATAAATCCATTGAGAAGATGCATCCTTACCTTATACATTTTCTATTTTTGTATACTTGCTTAATTCAATTTCTGGCTGTTTGTCACAATAAATGTTTTGAGTTATTCTAATATCCTTCCTGAATAAATGAGTGTTTGCTAGTAATTCATATATATCTTTGTGCCATGCCGTATTGAATATTTTTGAATCGTCTGTGAAACAGGTATACACCCTTCTCTATTTCTATTGTTTGCTCTTTAAAATACTTTTTAAGTTTACTTTTGTTTTTTTTGTTTTTTTGTTTTTTTTTGTTTTTTTTTTTAGCAGATAAAAAAATATTTGAATGTAGACAGATGTTTTTCATCTTGAATCAAAGTGTAGTACTGTAAGCAATTACTTTGGTCATGCTATCAAAATTGACAACAGATATGAAACTGATATTTTATTACTATTATTTGAATGTTTTCATATATGAGTCTTTAAATATGTTTTCTCTATTGTTGCATTTATACTCTTTCATGGAATCAATCTTTTCTCTTTCTGGTTTCATAAACATTGAAGAAGTTTTCTATTGTCATCAAAGACCCTACACTCAAGTGCAGCAAAAAATATACAAATACATATCACACCCACATAAAATAGAAAGAATATTTAAAGTTTGAAAAGTATCCTACAATGTGAAATATTTTAAAAGTGTTTCTTCACTTATGTTCACTCAAAAACATAATCTATTTGGTGCTACTATAGCATGAGATCTACCTCCTGTTTTGACTATAGCATGAAGTCTACCACAGCATCAAACTATAATATAATATTTTGTGTATACATATTTATTTAAACCTTTTCTTAATATTTATATATTTATATACTATTTATATTAAAGGTAGAGAGGTAAAAATAAACATGCTATCAAATATACATATATTTATTTTAGTGATAAGGATTCTTGATTTAGGAACTTCATTTATTTCTTTTTATATGGGTAGGTGTTTAGAAAATGTGAGACAGATATAAATATCCATGGTAGATGATATATTGAGGTAGACCTCACACTATAATAGCATCATCTATTTTATAAATCTATATTTATAACTTCACATAGATTGCTTTGAAAGATTTTGAAGTGGTTATATAGTATAAAATTCTGTTAATAAATCCTTTTTTTTTTTTTTTTTTTTTTTTTTTTGAGAAATTTACTTCAAGGCAAGGATGTGCGTTGTGGTGCAGTGGATATCGGCTCGGAACGAGAAACCGGGGAGCCGAGTTCAAATTCCAGTTGAATTCATTGCATTCACTTACGCGCAAATACCCTTGGGAAAGGTATTAATCCGTCTCTTCCTTCCAGTTATGGGGTAAATAACAGGACAGATTGGGTTCTGTAGCCTTGGTCGGCAACCATTCTACCGCAGAAAGCAATGGCAACCTACTGCGGGATAATCTTCTACCCAGTCAGTCATGTATCTTTCGAGACATGATTGCCCAAGCGTGTTTCGCGTATGGCACTTAACTGACTGACTTCAAGGCAGTTTGGTTTTAGTTCAAGTGAATTACTTCTTTCATATTAATTTCTAACAGTATTGTATGACTTGAATAAAATTAGCAGAGAATTAACTTAATTATACTTATTTCTGTGCATTGTCTTTCAAATTGGCTTGCACATTCTTTTCATCTGCTATAATTAATTACAAGAATGCAGGCATTTATATTTGTTCTAAATTTCACCTTTTTGTTTTGTCTCTGCTTCATATTCTGAATATATGTTGTTTTAACATTTTCAACACTATTGTGATGTAGTGAATATTGACTTTGAACAAGAAATCAGAGAGCCGAGTTCAAATTTCAGTTGAACATTGTATTCACTTACACATAAATACCCTTGGGAAAGGTATTAATCAAACTCTTCTCTCCAGCTATGCATAAAATAACAGGACAGATTGGATACTATAGCTTTGGTTGGAAACTAGTCTACCGCAGAAAGTAATGGCAACGTACTGTGGAAAAATCTTCTGCCTAATTAGTCATGTCTTTTTTGAGACATAATCGTCCAAGCATGTATCATGTATGGTATTTAACTGACTGATAAAAAAACACAAAAAGCACTGGTATAAAAAAATAGTTAATATAAATTTTTATTATATAGAATTGAAGTGATATATATCTTTGTTCATGTAATCCTTTTATCATATTATGTATTAAAATGTTTAATAGCCTTTTCTGGTTGATTTTGAACATTTTCCACACTTATGCTCTTTAATATTTTCTGTTCCCCTAATAAAACATGTTATTACAAACATTCACTTTAAGTTCAGTTTCAATTCATAACTGAAAAAAGTATATAATTTCATTTTTTTTGTATATTACTTGGTGCATCCTTTTTATTATTTATAGATAAAGACTTAGCATATAAATGTCAATGCATTAATCCTTTACTATTCAATCTGCCTTGTAAATATTGGCTCTTAGTGTTCAACCAGCTGTAACGTGTACCATGTATACTCTGCCATAATATATGATGACCTCACTGCAAATAATGCAGAAAGTCACACAAACTGAGACTTTGACCACAAACAGTGAAACTTTGAGAGCCGATATGTACAGGGTGGGTTGAAAGTAACTGCTAAAGTGTTAATGTTTTATTCAATTGTTATGAATATCTACATTTTGGCAAAGTATATATCTATAAAATATTTATGCTGTAGTATAAAAAGCAGTTTATTTTTTTTTTTTCACGCAGCATTTTCTAATAGAATGGAAAGCTTGCGGATTTTATTATCTGAAGGAAAATTGGGTTATTTTAGCAAAAATTATTTTCTATTTCTCAGCATAGAACTTTGCATGACAGAAGAATAATCATCTATTTTTTTATTCCATTTCCAAATATCACCAATAATATATATTCAAAAGAAGGAAAATTTAAATTTTAAACTAAAATGAATACAAAAAAGGGATTACATTAAGAGACAGAAACTATTCCTTCTGCTTCCAGAAAAGATGCATATTGTTTGGACCATGCATACGTTATTGTTTGGACGAGGGCTTTTCTTATTATACTCACAACTTTTCGAACGTTTTACACTCTGAACCATTTGTTCAATCTTTTGGGGTGGGTTGTTATTTGGCTTAGGTGGTATGATATGTATCAGTTTTATTCATGTTTATATCACCTGTCCATTTCTTTCACTGAACCAAAGTATATAACTTTTTTGAACTACCCAACTCATAGATTGAACTCATCATGAACTTGATATGTTTTATCTCATGCTTTAAACCAATGTTTCTTTTGGAAAACCAGTGGTGAAACTTTTGAGCTTTAAAGATAAATGTTTAAATGAATATCAGGTGATGGAATTGTATGAATTTCCTGACTCTAATGGTGGAAATTTTGAGTGCCTTTTCTTCTTTAATGAAAAACTGGAAAGGGTTTGGCTCAAAATTACATGAAGGTTACTGATTATGCCAACACAGCTGAAAAAGGCCCAGAGGGGACAATGGTTGGTACTAAAAATATAACAACCAAGTTGAATAGACTGGTTTCAGTAATAAACATGTAATGACAATTTTTCATCTCAAAGATTTTGACATAATATATTCATGTAAAGATTTTATGCTTCCCAGGTAATTTAAGTATTGAACTCAGGTTGTTTCTTTTGCAATATCTGAAGCTTAATTGGCACTTCAAACAAAACTCTGTTTCAATGAAAAGTGCAATCAAGCTTTTATAAACTGACAATTGAAGTAAAAATGCTTCTAAAAAAACTTTTTAATGTCTGCTTATATTACTTTTGTTTATGATTAACAAAGATAATTACTGTAAGTCATCAACTGCTTGCTGACTGCTTTTGCAGTGTGATAAAGCTACTGAAATCATGCAATTTAAAGAAAATCTCCTGAAATCTTATATTGATTACATTACAGGCAAAAAATTTAAGGCCATCCTGCATTTCTTTAAAAACACTTCAAAATGAGATATTTTGTGTGTGTGTATATATATATATATATATATATATATATTAAAGTAAAAGAAAAAATTTCAGTAACTAAAGTGTATTTGTTTTTATTTTTGCAAAAAATAATCACTTAACTATAAAAAATTGTTATATGACAGCATCATATTTTGTTTTCCTCAATAAAACCATCACCTGCCTTAATTACTGCTTTACAAATTGTTGTCATTCTTTCCAACAGTTTTTGAAAAAGTGTAGATAGTAGACATTCTCAAACATTCTTTAAGCACTGAAAAGACTCACTCTCACTCTTTGGGTATTCTCTTTGAACTCTTCTATTTCATTCATTTCATATAAATTCAATGGAAGACAGAGATCAGGAGATTGTGGTGGCCAAATCATAATTTTCTAAATTTTTTTTTTTTTACATTAGAAGCATGTTTTGTTGAAAGGTGATTTTTTTTTTTCTCCCAATTATGTGTAAACCAGATTGTATATAGCATGTCTTTGCAAAATCGATTTACATAGTCCTTTTTTCATAATTCCTTTGACTTTAATCAAATTGCTAGCCTTTTTGGTAATCTCAAAAATGTACTGAGGTGAAAACAAAATATAATATTATTGTGGACAGATGAATCCAAATTTGAATGTTTTGATAGTAAGAGAAGCCTGGAGAATAACTGAAAAATAAAAGCAAATACACCACTGTAGTTACTGAAATTTTATCTTTTAATCTAAAAAAAAAGACAAAAAATATCTCATTTTAAAGTATTTTTTATTTTTTTAAATTTTTAAAGAAATGCGAAATGACTCTGCCTGTAGTGTAATTATGAATGTAAAATTCATTCAGCTCTGCATACTTTTTATTACCTGTATTTCAATTTTGTTTTTTATGAGCCATATACCAACCTCTTACTCATTAGAATTTATAATATATGCACACAAATTTAAAATTTGTATTACAAGTATTAGGATATATAAATATAGTAGTTTATTTATCAGAGAGGGTTTCAGTAATTTTTTTCACCAATAACTTCAGAAAAAAAAGCATGATGTTAAACTCCATTGTTTGCATTTTCAGTGATGGTAAATATATTGAAACAATCAAATTATGATAAGATATGTTTTAGTAAGATTTTTTTTTTGGATAAAAATAAAAAATATATAAGACTAAATTCTCCTCTGCTACCTTTATTAATTTGTGATTTCTTTTTTAATGTTTGCGTCATTTTTATTGGTATGCTTGAATATAACATGCAGATATTGTCTTAATAATTAGCAAAAATTCAGTAATTAAATTATCAATGGATTTAGTTGAAATTATTGTCAGTATGACTGCGTTAAAGCAGCATTTATTTATAGTAGAAGCTGAATCATTTATGTTTGTCTGACTATCTTCAAATCCTAACTGTTGGTTTCTACATTGTTTTTTCAAGATTTTAATATTACTTGATTGAGAATTCTTAAAAATAGCCTAATTCTTGCATTTAGTTTTCATTGCCTGCAAAAGAATAGATTTTATGGCAATTTAACTTTTTTCTTTTTCTTCCTGAAGTTGATTGATTTTGGGCTGTAGGTTTTTCTCTTATCTTCACTTAGAAATCATATTGATTTTATGTCAGAATTAGAATATATAGAGGGTGATTGAAAAGTAACTCAATATTTTATGTATGAGTGGCCAGCCAGAAGTCTTGATTTAATTTTTTTCTTTGGGATTAGTTAAAAGAGCAAGTTTACCAAATCACAACTTTGGAAGAACTTGAAGGGTGAACACAAGAAGTTATGTCTTCCATACCATAAGAAATCCTTGTGAAATCAGTTGATGTGATTTCTGGTGGGCTCAAAATGTTGGTAGCAATATCTGGTGCCCATATCAAATTATAAATAAAACTTCATGCTAAACACTTTCATCTCATATCCATTTCCTGTAAAAATTATAGTTAATAAATTACAAGTATTTTAAAATGGGGAATTACTTTTCAATCACTGTGTGTGTGTGTGTATGTATATATATATATATATATATATATATATATATATATATATATATACACACTAGTCCTGGGTATAGCATATATACTACAACCAGTGGTGTTGCTTTAAATTTACTATTTGGAGTCTTGGGGAATGTGGAGTTACCCCTTAAATGCCATTACTCCCAGGTTCCATCTATGGGTCAAATAGTTTGCATGTGTGCCTCTCTGTGTGTGTGTGGATGGTTATGTGAATATGTACTATGAGTGTGGGATGTTTGCATTATGTGTGTGTACATGTGTGGGAGCTTTTTGAAGCCTGAGCAAAGTTATCATGGGTGCTACTAGCCATCAGTCCTCATACCAGAGATGGAGGACTCTGACATCAAAACCCTTTATGTATATTGTGCAGTCTACCATGCACTACCTAATATATTTAAGGCCTTGGGGAGTTCAAACTTCATGATAATATAACATGCGATCATCACAAACACCTATTGCATGGTACACAGTGCATCTGTATGGGCTATGTTATTTTGATGGAGGAAGAGTGCTTTGTGTCGCACAAGCAACTGACCACTTTAAACAAATCTTAGTGCAGGTTGATCGGTAGTTGGATGGCTAATAGTTCAACACAAATGCATGTAGGACAAAAATCAAATGCATAATTGTAAAACAAAGGACACCATCCACTGCTGACTCTCATTTATCATTTACGATAAGAGAGTCCACTGTGTGTGTGTGTGTATATACACACACACACACAGTGGACTCTCTTATTTATTTTTTCTCATAAAAATTTGCTTTTGCAGATTTTCTTTCCCACGTTGGCAACAAAATAAAGATAAAATAAAAATTCTGAAGCTAGATTTCAGTAGTTAAGTGAATGATATTAGATCAGTTTACTAGTGAATTATCTGTTTATACACAAGAATATTTAATGAACTTGCAATGTGGGTTAAGTGGTAAAAATGTATTTTGAACTTATACAGGTTAGTTTTATGTTATTGTAAAGAAAACTGTAATCTTAAAAATACCCTTGTGAGTTTTGTATTGTGTATTTGTAAGCTATTGTCAAATCTTGGTGATTAGAAACTATTAAAAGCATGCTTGAGGCGCTTGGTCAGTTGTGTATTGCTTACTAATACCAGTAGTCATTGTTTAAACTCTAGTAGAAGGCCATTATTTTCAATGCTGATATTCAAGGTGATCTCACCCATGTAGCCAAGCACTCAAATGCTCTTTTGTGGTTTGTCTTTGGTATGGAATAGTTTAGTGAGCAAATCTCTTGTATGAAAGTGTACATTCTCACTGAGAGTGGTAAGTTTCTATTCTGGGTGATTATAACCATTCACATAATTGAAGAAAAGACAAAAAGTGAGAGATGGTTGTATGAAGAAAGAAAAGAGAGAAGGTCTGCATCAAGCCATAGACATTATGCTAGAAATAGAAAAATATATAGATATAGATCTGGAAAAAATCAAGAAAGTGAATTGTGTCTATTTTGGGAAATTTTATTTGCTATGGAAATGGTACAACATAGCTGCCAAGCAAGTCAGTACCATTAGCTGACAGGATGATTTTGTTTTTGTTGCTGCATGTTTTATCCAATTTATTCTTTAACATTTACTACATTCAAGGGACTTGTTATTTAATTCTCTACTTTTCTAGAAATGGGGAAATACTAACTGGTCCACATTTGGTGCATACAAATGTATAACAAGTCCTTTTAACCTAAACAGTCATTGATTGCTCACTGTTTATTATCAGGCATTCTTTTTATCCAATGAGTCATATAAATACTATGATTGATTTTGCCTGTTTATCTAATGAGGTTTTATAAGCCTTGAAAATATTCAAAGCTTCTTCAATGACCCGCTGAGTGTTCATTATATGATATTAAGAACAAGTTAATTTATTGTCTGAATAGTTTTAATTGTTTAGAATATTCATTTGATTTCACTTTCTGATTCAATCAGTTTAATGATTTGCTAATGAAATTAATTTTGTTTCATGATGCTCAGTATATCATTTGTAAAACCTTATAGTATTGGTATATGTACTAAGGAAAGTTCAAGAAATAGCAAAAGATATTTTTATCAATGGCATAGTCTTAGCCAAAAAAATATACATATATCCTGTGTTGTTGACTGAAGTTCATTAAACTTAATTCACAGTTTGCAGTCAGATTGGTAATGCTTAAAGATAGAAGAAGCTTGTGTAAATAGATATCAGTTTCTGGGAAAGACAGTAAGAAGACAGATTATTTTGAGCTACAAAGGATTGGATGTTGAGGAGAGCTACGATCAACTATGGCCTGAAAGGGCACAGTCCTAGCACATAAAAAAAATTTAAAAAAGAAAATTTCTAAAGGTACTCTATTTAGTTAAATGTTTATCAAATTAGGATTGTATAACCTATTGTAGGTTATTGAAATGACTTGTTAACCATGTTAATCATGATTTTTTAAATAAGACCACAATCTTTAGTTGAATCTTAAGGGATTTTCTAAAGAGTTGTGAATATTGTTAGCTATCCATCAGGAAGTGTTCACATTTGATCGATTTATTTAATCCATTTAGTCATTAGGGATCACTTTTGAAAAATGGGTTACAATGTTAGATGCTTGCCTTTCAGAATTCTCATATCCAATTCCATAGCGCTGTGGTTTAGTAGAGACATCTTGACTTGTTTAACTGTTCATAGTAATTAATCTAATTGTTCATGTGGAACACATTTTGTGTTTTGCCCTCTATGTTGGCTTTTCAGCATGGTGTTCACATCAGATCATTTAGTCATGGAGATCAAATTAAAACTGTTGATTATTAATTTTATGATATTCAATCAGATTGCTAAAGAGACTGCTATAATGATTTGTAAAAGAGTGGCAGGTTTTTTTTAGATCAAATTACTGCATTTAAAAAAGTTAGATTAGTAAAATTTTTGGTCATCTTCAGTGAATTTTTTTTTGTCCTTTATACTTGCTGTTAATCATGAGATAAACATTTATTATTTTGCAACTCTATATTTTTCTATTAGTTCTCTCACTTATTACCATATGTATGTTTTTCTCTAGAAAGCTTACTTTTGAAATTAAATGTCCCCTTTTATTTAGATAGTATTTAACAAACTTAATTATGTTGCATTTATCATTGGTTTTTGCTGTAACATTGAATAACTGCAGAAGTTACATGATCGTCAGGAAAAAAAGCATTAATTCTATTCTTATTTACACTCTTCAGACTGTTCTCTGTATCTTTGTTGCCATATTCATGACATTTCAGCCATTGTATGCTCTGACCTTCTTCAGATGATTAGAATTTCAAACTGAACCCTTTATTTGATTCACTGGGGTAGATTGTTCTAGCTCCATGAATCATGCTTCTTCCAGATGTCTTGGTATAAGTTATCTCTCTTTCACTCAACTCTCTAAGTTTTTTTTGACTTGACCTAAAGAGTTGTAAGTTCAATACCTGGCTCCAGCAGAGGTGAACAAAAAAATTTTAAGTCAGGGAAATAAATAATAATAAGACATCTGGAAAAGGCATGACTTGTGTAACTAGAATAATCTACCCATTGAAATTCCCATCACCCCAGTTTGAAATCCCTATCACCTGAAGAAAGTCGAAGTGTACAATGGCTGAAACATTGTGAATATGGCAACAATATAAATAGCGAGCATATGTGAGCCACCTTAGCCCTCCAGTTCTCATGATCTCGGCAATGTATTGGAACATCCTCCAGTGGCAAACTAATCTCCTGGAGGTCCTGGCAGATGATGTCCTTCCAGTAGCTGTGTGATCTGTCGTGAGGTCATCTCCAGTTTGCAGATGGTGTATTTAAAAATTTAAAAAAAAAATCATTTCACTCCAAGTAATGCAAGAGTGCACTATTATGTAGGGGGGTTCCAAGAAGTGAAAGTGAGAGAAAAAGAGTGATTTTAGGGATGATCGAGGAAAGGACAAAAGATGAGCAGGATTCAAGAAGACAGAAGAGGTGTTTGACGTTGCATTTAAATTCTTGAAGACTGCAGTTATCAGGGAAGCAAGCAAACAGAAAGGAATTTCACAGGCAAGAAGTGTGAGAAAAAAAAAACTGTTGGAGTAGAAGTGGCAGTTGTATTTGCTGTTAAAATAAACAGTAAATGTATGGGACCTAGATACCAATCTAATAACATGCTTAAATTTGTGTAGTTGGTCCACCAAGTGAAAAAAGCAGTTGCTATGAAAATCTTTGTAGGTTTAGACTGATAGATGGCTCTGGTAGCGTGGTCATCAGGTCAAATCAGTTTCAGTAGAAGAAATGAATAAGTGTGGATAAGATTGGTAAGTATTAACTGATAAGTGTTATCTTCCCTAAGCATGGAAAGTGGAATTAGAACAACTTACACCTATGGATTCAAAAAAGTAAATAATATTTGAATATTCTGAGTATAACAATAGACATCTGAAGAAGGTTGGCAGTTAGAACAGCCAAAACATTTTTTTATCAAAAACAAAGTGGCTAGTCAACATAGAGTAATTGAAAAAATTGGCATCAATTTGACTCTGACAGATGAATAAAGCTTCTGTCAATTTCTTACTCAAATTTCTAAGAGATAGTTTATTTCAGTATTAATGTCAGTAATAATTTTTGTTTTACTGCCCTTTAAAAGGTCAGTAAAAGAGGATTTCAGCAACATTTTTCTGGGGCTGTTGGATTATTTGACTTTCCTCACAGAAGTATCAGTGGAATTCAAAGAAAATCTATTTTTTTTTCTTTTAACCTGACGGTTTTAGGAAAACATGGGCAATTTGTTACTATCTATAATATTGTCCATGCACTTTGTGTAAAATAAATAATGAATAGAAAATCAATATAAAATTAGGGCAATCTTTTCATTGGGGAAATTATGTGTATACAAAGTATCTTTCTTAGCGAGAGTTACATACTAAAATATATCTCAGCTTGTCTGTTAATGGCTTGGAATGAGAAATTGAAGAGCCAAGTTCAAATTCCAGTAGGACTTGTTACATTCACTTTTGTGAAAATACTATTGTTAAAGGAATGAATTCACCTCCTCCCCAGCTAGGAGTTAAATAGTAGGCCTTGTATTTGGGAAAAAATCATTAGTCTCCAAAGAATAACCAATGCAGTATTTACTTGCAAAGAAAAAAATTATCGTTACAATCAAAAAATGTTTTGGCTTTAAATAACCCAGAACAGATTGATAAGTAAAAAAAAACAAAAAAACCTGACACATTGTCTTTTGTTGTATATATTAGAGCTTGTAACATTTTCTTTTCTCAATTTTTAGTTAAACTCATTTTTTTTCTCAGTTTTTAGTCAGTCTTCATTGTTAAAAAGAGTGTAAAATTTTTAATTAAAGTATAACTGTTATCAGATGCATAAAAAATTAATGAGGCATAATATATTTACTTTTGTAAGTGTTTTCCTCTACACTCTATTTTGTCTTTTAGTCTGTTTTGGTAATACTCATCAGGCAGTAGAACCTCTGTGGACAAATCTCTGGTGAAATATGAGGAAATATTACAGGAAGCATTTAAGCATGATTGCTTACAATAAATCCCTTCTCTTATTGTGATATCCTGTATCTACAAACATTTTTTATGGGACTCTCAGTGAAGTGTACACACAGCACAAAGGTTAAAAGTCAACGTCTGAACTGAACAGGACATATTTGAAAAAGGGAAAATCCTCATGATATCTCCATTTCCTAAAATGTCTCTTAAATGAGAGGTTTGTAAAATATCGTGACTGTTTATTCATGCTTTGTAGTCATTGTCACTATCTAAAAGTTAGAACAGTGTCAATTCTGTAATTCATAACAGAGATTTGGCTTTTGAATATTGCCTCATAAATATTTTTTTTTTTTTTTTAAATTCCATGTTTGTTCAGGATATAGATAATCATGGCTCCCTTTACATTACTTTTATTCATTAGCTGAATTGTCAATTTTTGAGAAAGATAATGCAGTAGTTTCACATTGCTTTCTGTGGTTTTGAAGTAGTTCCTCTCCTAGACTAGTTGCTACTCAGGACTAGAGAGCCCAGTCTACTCTGTTTTTTAACCTGTAGCTAATGGAGGAAAAAAAATGTTTATAATTTTCCTAAGAGCATTTGTGTTAAAGTGAATGCAACAGACTAATCCAGAATTTGAATTCGGCTCACTGATTCTAGTTTCTATATTGATAACTTTTATTCAACTTTCTCCACACACCTTGTAGATAAGCTTATTTTAAAACATTAAATTTTGTTAAATGTTTTTAATATCCTTGAATATTATATAAAACATGTTTAAAAAGTAACACTACTGTGTGTGTGTGTGTGTGCATATATATATATATATATCCCCCTCCCGCACATATAGTGTGTTTGGGCGGCAATCTCTTTTATGCAGGTTTCATTAAAAATGTACAGACAAGGTGTTGTGGTTTTTTTATGCAATTTTTCATGAGATCTTATGATTTTTTTTTCTCTGGATGCTTTGTTTTTTTAAGTGTTTTCGACTGTACTTTTAGCTATTATTGAGGATGGATTTTATTTTACGTGTAACTGAATATATGTAGTATTATGTATGTTTGTAGAGAAGTCTGTATGTTTTATGTTTCGAACATGGTACACATGTTGTTAGCATGTTCGCAGTTGACATTATTGAGTGTTTTGTATTCAATCTCATTTAAACACACACGGAGACCTACCAAACTCTATCTGTAACATACTTGTTGACAAATATCATAGCATCATCCGCATGCAAAATAAAAGGGTTAAAAATAATGGAAGTGTTATTATAAAAAAGAAAAACCTAACAAACACTCAATAATATCAACTAACAATGTGCTTACTGTGTTTGAAACATAAAATATACACACTACTCTACAAACATATATAGTACTACATATATTTAGTTACACACAAAATAAAATACATCCTTGATAATGGCTAAAAGTATAGCTGAAAACTCTCATAAAAAAATAAAATGTTTGGACAATTTTTATATAATTTATGTCTGGAAAAAGAAATCATGAGATCACATAATATGTTGTTGAGTTATGATAGTTTTTGGCACCAAGATTGTTTTTTTTTTCTGTACTTTTACTGATAAAAGGTATTTTGGCAAGCAGGTTTTTGTTTTTTTTATCAAAAAGTGCTTGATATCAGGTTAGAGATAGTGCGTTGATAGTTTTAGTGCAAAGAATTTGTCACTTTAACTGCGCAGGTATATGCTGACTTCGAAGTTTTGTGAGGACACCGTTATGATGTCTCCATTCAGCATAAAGAAGGTCACCCCCAAACCAAAAATTTGATTTTACCATGTACGCAATGAGTGTAAAAAATAATTTCAGAAGTTTTATTATTTAATTTGCTAATGATGTAATTGGATAGTACTAATGTAATTTTTAGTGCATTTAACAGTTTATAACTGTAGCCTAACACATAAAATTAAAAATAAGCAGAAACAATTTCTGAAAGGTTTCAGAAATTTATCGTACTTCTATACTTATATCTGATTTTTAAAAACAATTTTTTGTTGGGGTAACATTTTTAAAAAAGAAACAGAATTGAACCATTTTTTTAATAATTGTTTCACCCTAAGCAAGGCAATACTTCCATTGGCGCATAGGGAGTTACAATGAGAGGAGACGGATGACAGAAAATAAAACAGTATAGGTGATAGTGTAGAAAGGTAAGAGAGAAGTAGAAGTCAAGGATATTGAAATTGCATTTAAACTTTTGGAGATTGTAGCTATCAGGGAAGCAAACATGGGGAAGGGAGAGTAGAATTGGCAGTTACAATTGCCTATTTTGACAGTAAAAAGGTGGGACCTAGTTGCCAGTCTAGTTGCACTGGTAAATTGATGAAGGTGGGGCACCAGGGAATAAAACTCGTCAATAAAACTATCTTCATTACTTTTAACAAAAGTTCATTGAATTATGATACAGGAAATCAATTATTTTACAAAAAGTCATAACCCTTCTATATATATATATATATATATATATATATATATATGTGTGTGTGTGTGTCTCTGTCTCTATTGCTATATATTAATAGGATCTCCCAAAGGAGATCCTATTAATATTATTTATTAAAACGTAAAACTAATCCTGCTAGAGGCTTCAATGTAATTAAAATTATTTACAGAGTCTATATACATATGTGTGTGTGTAAAATCATATTTTTCACGATTGTATGTCCATTTCAGCAAGTGAAATCTGCTTCATTGTCCATCTTAAACATTATGGAAAATACAATTATTTGTATTTTCCATAATGTTTAAGATCAATGATAAAGCGAATTTCACTTGCTGAAATGGCCATATGATCTTGGAAAATTTGATTTAAAAAAATTTTTTTTGCAAAGTGTGTGTATGTATATATATATATATATATATATATATATATATATATATATATATATATATTCAATGAATGTGACAAGAAAAATAATAAATTTTTTATTCTGTTTTTCTAGTGTCTTTACTGTTTTTTTTTCTTTTATGTGGAACTAAGTATGTGTAGAAACTGTCTCATGATTATTGAACTCCTTGAAAATGACTAATTCATTTGCCATTTTTAAGAGCTTTGTTGTTAGTATATTTTTATGTATGTTGTATCAAAGTAGTAGTAATTGCACATTGAGGTACCTTAATTTTAGGATGTTATTCTTTGAAGTTACATACTTGTGAAGTCATTTAGCATTGAATAATATATAGAATCCTGTTTTATGTTAATTAAATAGAGAAAACAAATAGAAAGTAAATAACTGCTTTAACAGTATAGTACAACCCTCTTATTTGTGTAAAGTTTGTTCTACTCCGCTGTAAAAGAGAATAATAGTGATTAACTTTTTGCAATTCAGTTAGAAGAAACTTTCTCTCTTGCTTAGAAAATCTTGAAATGTTCAAGTCAATTTCTCATTTAATGCTTTGGTAAAAATTAAAAAAAAATTTGATTTTTATTATTTCCTTTATAAAATATTTAATGTGTCAGTATTAGATTATAACAAGTATTTGTAGAAATATAAAATGCTTAAGAGGTTCAGGCAACTTTAAATAAGCGTGTCACATTGTTACCTTGGTTAAACTTTAACACTAACTGTGATGTTAACTGTTAAAATAAAATTCTTCTCAGTGTTTTTATAGCCCAATCAAAATCATTTTGAACAAATGTTGCTTGTGAAAACATGGGTAAGCACATATAATTTTCATCTTGTGTTAACATTTTAAGTATAATGATTAAATCAAACTGTATAATAATTATCAGTGTGTATTTATATATTTCCTGCACATTTATTTATATATTTTCTATCGCATCTTTAGTAAGAAGGGAGGTAAATCAACATAATTTAGTAACTTCATGAATAATTACTTCCCTTGGCCATTTTGATAATCTAGACAAGTAAAACAACTGCATTTAGACTAAATTACTTCTCTAGCAAAATGAACTGTTTAATTAGTTCTTTTTTAGGTTGCAGTCTTATTTGTTCCAGCCTTTCATGTGTGGCGCTTAGATACCTTTTGTCTATTTTCATTTTACTGTTATATTAAACACATAAAATTTCAACATGAAAAGAGGTTGAGTAAAAAGTGATTTCTATAATACCAAGAGTAATTAATAAATCATAGATACCACTGAATGTTTAAAAAGAATAAAAAAAGTATAATGGGAACAGTGTTCATTGGCTTCTATTTTAGTCGTCAATTCTTTATTCCCGCTTTATTAAATCTCAATACATTTTTTTCATGACTCTTGTTTCATTGAATCTTAATATTAAAACTTTGTCACAATTGCTGTCATTTTTGACAGCAGCGCTATATTAGTTTTGCAATATTTTCAAACTAAAAAGAAACTTCTTTCCATGAAGAAGGAAATGTTTGATGCCATGAAACTCACATGTTACATATCATTCATCAACAAATCAATTGTACTCTACTTACATGACACATCAGGAAAAACATTTCTAGTAGAGTGTTCCCTCTTGAATCAATAGCAGTGAAGATAATCTCCAGATTTTAAAGATCTTAAAGAAATGTTTATTTTGATCTATCTGCTTTGTTTTTATGAGATGTTCGTGCAAAACTTTATAGATCATGTCATGTTGCCTCTAACTAGGCAACAGGTGTAGTTAGAGTGTGAAGCACTTGTATTAGAAAATAGCAAAAGGGTTAAGTAGAATTAACTTTTATTAATTGTATGATCTGATCAGCATTTAGAATGATTGAAAAATGATATAAGATTGGTTTTTGAATTGTTTTTTCTTTTGGTTGCTTTTCTCTTTTATGGAATCACATCTTTTTTTTTTTTCAATTTCATTCTAAAAGATGTTGACTGGAATTTATTCCTTTTAAAGAGAGATGAAAAATGGATAAATATATTCACTGAATATTCCTTGTTTACTAAACATAATTGAAAATTCTTAGCAGGCAGGTGGCTTATACTGACATATCTATCATGTAGAAGCAAAAATAAACTCTCTTAGTCCACAAGTTCCTTTGCTTCAGTAAAGAACTGTCTTATTTCTTATATTTATCAAAAATTGAAATATTAGTGCTAAAGGAATAATGTTTGACATTATGTACCATATATTAAAGATTGTGTTATGAATTCATATTATTGTGTGTTATATATTCAACTGAAAATAATTTTTTTCTTTGCAAGGACACTTATGTATTAAATATTTAATGAAATTATGCTAACTTCTTGTAAAATCCTAATTTAATACAGTTCTTAGAATAATACAGATATTTTCTAGCCATAATAAATGTCACTCATTTAAGACTTAAACTCACTTGTAATCACTTATAAGACTAACCTGGTAGTCATTAGTCTATAGCACATGTCCAAGTTATGTAACAGTGTATCTATTCTTGGTTACAAAATATACTTGATTTTAATTATAAAAAAAAATGTTGATAAATTTATTGTTCATTTTCAACTTATTGAGCTTCATTAATCACAGTTTTTCTGAGAAAAGGTAGTATCAAATTGTGGAATCTTGGGATAAATATTAAAAACTTGTTAAAAGTTATATTTGAGCTGACAGATTAGAAAAACTATTGGATGCTATTACACTTGGTACTTCCAAAAATTTTCTAAAAAAAAGAGAATACCATGATGAAAAGGCTGCAAACTTGATAAAAACAAAATTTTTATTGTCAAAATGTTTGTTATTATTAAGAGGAAAAACAAAAGTATTTTTATTTTAGATTTCTTTAATCATTTCTAGCACGTTCAAAATTTTGGTTGAAAATCTTGTCTTTCTTGAATTAGTGAGTTGGCTGAAGATTAGTATGGGAAATTTAGTGTTTGTTTTTTTTTGTAAAAGAACACATTGTTTTGGAAATTCTTGCAAAAATGAAATAGTTATCAGATTTTTATAAAATTTTCAGGATTTACTCACTTCTTCTGTGTGCCTTGTCCTTTCAGGACGTAGGCGATCATGGCTTCCCATGTTTCCCTATCCCTGGTGGCTCATGTTATCCACTACCTTCCTCTGTCTCTTTTTCCCTCTATCTGGCCTGTCAGTATCAGGTTCTCCAAACTCTCCTTCCTCATTGCATGTCCCAGGAACTTCAGTTGTCTCTTCTTGATGCTCACTATTAATTTTCTTTTCATTGCCATTCTTTTCAACACCTCATCATTGCTCACATGCTTGGTCCATGATATCCATAGCATTCTTCTGCAGAACCATATTTTGCTGCTTCAAGTTTTTCCTTTATCTTCGATGATATTGTCCAACATTCACTGCTGTATTGAAGAACTGACATCACATAGCAATCTAGCACTCTCTTCTTTGTTTCTAGTGAAATTTTTCTGTACTCAGCTTCTGGAAGACCTCCTTTTCCATGCCAATTCACCTTCGAATCTTTGTATCGCACTTTCCATCTCTTGTTAGAACACTTCCTAGGTATTTAAATGTTTGTACTTGCTTGATTCTTGTATCCCCCCCAACCTGTATTTGGCATTTTGGGTTGCTTTTTTTGCTGATGACCATGCATTCAGTTTTCTTAAAGTTTATTTGTAGTCCTTTTTTGTCACTCTCTTCAGCTACCTTCTGTAGGAGGTCTTGTAGTTTCCTTTCCGTGTCTGCAATCAGCACTATCATCTACGTATCCTATGTTGTCCAAATTGTGGCCTCCGATTACAAATCCTGGTATAGCATTTAGGGTCCTCAAAATATTCTTGCTGTGCAAGTTGAATGGATCTGGTAAAAAAACACATCTTTGTCTTACGCCCCTTTCTATCTTTCCAAATCTGCTGAAATTGTTACCTGTCTGTATGCAGGCAATTTGGTGCCAGTAGAGATTCTTAATTACTCTGATGTTATTCCCAAAAATGTCAAGGCTGCTGAGTATCTCTACCAATTCTTTGTAGTGTATTTTGTCGAACATCTTCGCATAATCAATAAAACATAGGTACAAGTCCTTCTTCATTTGTATTGCCCTTTCGAAGAGCATCCTAATCATAAATATGGTGTTCCTTGTTCCAGTGTCTTTGACGAACGCACACTGTTCCTGTCCTATCTCTGGCCTGATTCTGCTTCTCACTCTATTCCTCAGGATTCGGACAATCCTGATGAATAGAGTTTTTGTAATGTGACTCATTAAGCTGATAGTTCGGTGTAGTTTGCACTCGTTTGCATCTGGCTTCTTCAGCAGAGCTATAAAAATCAACTTGCATAGGTTGTCTGGTATTATTCCACTATTATAAATTTCATTTATTATTTCTGTAATTTTCTCTATGCTGAATTTTTCCAGGGCTATTAGCATCTCTATTACAATGCCATCTGGACCAGCTGCTTTGTTTCTGTCCAGTTTGGCCATTGCAGCTTCCACTTTGGACTTTAATATTTTTGGTCCGTCCTCATCCTTGTGTATTCTCGGTTGCTCTTTCCTGTTGCGGAAAAGATCTTTTATATATTCTTCCCATCGCTGGAGTATTTCCTCTTTCTTCAATATTATTGTTCCATCCTTGGATTTTATGCATCCTGTTGAGGAGCAAGTTTTTTGTTTTGTCAGTTTTCTTATCTCTTTATGCATGTCTGCTTTATTGGTCCTGCTCAGTCTCTCTACCTCTGCGGCTTTTTTTTGTTGAGCCATTCCTCTTTAGCCTGTCTGCATTTGTTCCTTATCTCCCTGTGTAGTTTCCTGTATACCCTTTCATGTCTTGGCGTTATTTTTTGTCTCCTTTGCATCATGTTGAGAATCTCTTTAGTCATCCACTCGTTTTTTTCTTCTCCGTCTGATTTCCTTTGGGACAATATTATTTGCTGATGTCACTATCGCTTCCTTTAGTGAGTCCCATTTCAGGTGTCCTTTTCCAATTTGTTCTTCGTATTTGTTTCTCATGCTGTTAGTGTATTCTTTCTGCAGGTTGAGGTCATTCACAAGCATGTTGTATTTCAGTCTTGGTGCTGTGCCAGGCTTCTTCATTCTCCGGAGTTTTATCCTTAGTTTGCAGATGACTGGGACATGGTCACTTCTGCAGTTGGCGCCTGGATAGGTTTTGCATTGAACCACTGCATTCCTGAATATCTTGTTTATGGTTATGTAGTCTATTTGGTTTTTCATGTCGCCTCCTGGGCTTCTCCATATCCACAGACATCGTAGGTGTTCTTGAAACCAGGTGTTAGTTATTACCTGGTCATTTGCTGTGCACCATTGGACCCATTTTTCTCTTCGTTTATTGCAAACTCGTAATCCAAAGTTGCTGGTCATGTCTCCTTCCCTCTCTTTACCTACCTTGGCTTTTGCACTGAGCCTTGGCATTGTCCAGTATGGAGTAGAATGATTCTATTTCTTCCTCAGTGCTTTGAGTTGTTAGTTCATAAACTACCATGATAGATATGTTGAAGGGTCTTCCACTCATTTTAACCAAGAGGACTCTCTCTGAAAGTTAGCAGTATCCCAGAACGCATTTCTTCACTTCTTTGTCTAGCATTAAGCCAACCCCTTTTTCATTGTTTTAGCCTCCTGCATAAATTATCCTGTGGGGTTTCCATTGTTAGGCCATCTGGTTTTGCATATGCCCAGAATATTGATCTTCAATCTGTCCATCTCTTTCTTGACATTCTCTAGTTGTCCACAGTTGTTGAGCATCCTGACATTCCATGTCCCAAAGATAATTCTTTCTTTGTTGCGCACAGTTGCAGGGTAACGTTTCAGAGACACCTGTTGCTCATGTCATTCCTTCCAGGGTGAGGGACAAGTTTTGGAGTAAAATGTCCCCTTTATGCCATTGGTGCTAACAGTTGCCGGATGACGGTCAGGTGACACCTGTTGTCCATGCCTATCCTTACTGACTGAGGAGTTGCTTCCAAAGGAAGCAACCCACTTCACGCTGTTGGGTTTCATATATTTGTTGTGAAAAACCATTATTGAGCGATGGGGTAGATAGTGGAGTGGCATCCCATTCCCTTCTCTACGGTGATTTATTGAGACACCACCTCTAGTTAGCTGGCTGTTGGCTCCTTCAGAGTTCTTCCACCCTTTGTAGGTTTAATCTTTTTTAACTGGGTTGCTAACACCCTGCAAAAAAAAAAAAAAAAATTATGTACTTAGTATAAGTACAATTGACTAGTACTTCAGAGGAAGATAATTTCCCTTCTCCAGAGTTGTTCTTTTTGTTATTGTTTTGTTTTTTTTAGAAACTGTTGAGAAAAAAAATTAATAAATCAATAAATCTGAAAGGAAAATGTTGAAACAAAGCATGGACATGGGTGAAGCGAAGAATTTTTTTTTTTCTAAGTGACCAAGGACAGGAGTGTTTGCAAAACTATAGATTAGCATCTTATTACTCTGTAAACAGAAGACTGAAATTTTCTTTTAATTTTTGTGCTTCTCAAAAACAAACCTTCTGTCTTCATTTGGATAATTCCAGTTCATCTATGCTTTACCAACACAGAGATATAGAGTAACATGTGGTTTTGGGAGGGAGGTGGTAGAAATACAATACTATAAAATGTTACATTTCAAAACTCAATTACATTTTAAATTAAACATTAATATATTTTAGAAAAATGAATGAAATTACTTAATTTTTTCATAAAATCTTGGTAAAGATATTTTTGTACATGTATTAATGTGCTGATTTTTGTAGATATGGTGGCCTATATATATTAGAAAATAAGAGCGTAACTATAGTAAATTTAAAGCCAAAAAGTATCTAAAGTTCAATAAAACATTAGATTATGGAGAATATTTTCTTAAATTTTTAAGATTACTGAGTACTTAAAAATTATATATAAAAGGTGCTCATGTTATATTCCATTGTTTTTTACAACTAAGGCCTCCATAGAATAACATTAGATGCACATCAATCTGTCAACCATGTAACTGTATTAAAAATACATTTCTGTGATATTTCAAACATAAAGTAAATAATGTTTCAAATCAGATTTAAATCTACTAATATTACTAAAATAAAATTTCAGAAAAGTATATTTAATTTTTTCAAGAATTACATTGCAATGAAAGTTGCCTAAAAAAAAAGGTGCTAATCATCTATTCCAATCAATTTAAATTTTGAAATAGAGCAAAGTAATTTGTTTATTGGAAATATTAAATTTAATCTATTAACTTGAAATTAAAACTAAAATAATAGCTTCAAGAAAGATTTTTCATTTTTAAAATATTCATTTTAAACCTTAACTATAGTGTTTTCTGTGGTAGTAGCTATATTGTACTATACACATCATCCTAGATATCTATCAATATCTGTTGTCATTCTTGATTGATATTAATTTTTAAAAGACCTAAAAATCTCTACTTACATGACACAGCATGTTTTTTTTGTTTTTGTTTTTTGTACTATTTTTAAATTAATTAAACAATGCCATGATATGATTTTTGTTGAACTAACAAAAGCAGATAATAATAAAACTCTTTGATTTTAGCTTGAAATTGAATATAATTTTATACTGTCCCATTAAGATGCCAAATGGAGGACATATTTCAAACTTTTATTATATTTTTCTATTATTAAGTAAAATTATTCAAAAATGGTTATTTTTAAAGTTGATGTACTTTGTGATTTTACTAGTATCCTTTAAACTATTAAAATCTTTTTCTCCATTTTTTTCCCCTCTCTGGAAAAAAATCTGTTATGTCGCAATGGAACTTTATTTTTGATAGCAACGGATATAATAAATTATTTTTGATAGCAATGGATATAATAAATTATTTTTGATAGCAATGGATATAATAAATTATTTTTGATAGCAATGGATATAAATTGATTAATAGGTGAGATGTCATCCCTTTTGTTTCTTTCTCATAATTTTCTTGCAACTGCTCTAACTTAAAATAGGAACTCCTTGTTTGTTGAGGGCAAGATGACCTGGATAAGGTCAGTTGTACTTTTTTTTTTATTACCTATGACTAGTGATTACTGATTATTATTGATTTCTTTAAAACTGCACTACTAAACACCCTCTAATTTCTACAGATGTTTTGATTGCAAGTTTGTAGATTATTTTCTTTTTTTTTTTTCTTGCTTGTTTTACTTGCAAATTTTTTTTTTTTAATCATGTCACCCCAAGCAAGGCATTCCACTGCCACAAAGCTAAACAAGATTTTCCCAGGGCTGTCTTACTATATAGTTTCTTGGTTTAAAGATGAAAGTTCTTTATTTTTGTATATTTGTTGCACTATAGTGGATTCTTCTTTTGTTTTTCTCTGGTTAAAGATTTTAACTTGGAAATGTCTTTATTACTGTTGTTGTCTCAAACAATTGCTTGATGTTGGGATAAGGAAGAAAGAAATGGATTTGTGTCAGTTATTTTATTAAAAAAAATGAAATTGTAAAACAACACCTCAAATTGATTGAAGGGTGGGGGTGGGGAATAGAGACTTTGCACTAGTAAACTGCCAGTAATCATGAAAGCCAAAGTTGTTTGAGGCTATGCAGTGCTTTGTTCTCTCAGCAAACAAGGATTTTGCTTTTTCGAGGACTCTCTTTCATTTATTACTAGCAGCAATGAATAGGCACCTGTTATGAGTGCTGTCAAACTAGTTTAACCGAAACTAGTGGTTCCTCTCTGCTATAGCACCTGAGCATGCTGATATGAGCGATAAAGAGGATTGAGGTTCACCTAGTATTTCTGAGAAGAGATGAAACTGTCCATGCTGGCTTTGATCAAAGAAGAAACCTCAGTGATGCAATTTTCAATTTGGAGGTTGAAGATGCCAGTTCATGGCATGTCACAAAAAATTGGAAATGAGTCCCAATCAGCATGTTGGTAATGGAAAAAGGTTTTATGGTTTGTGTTTAATAGAGGATTGGAAAGAAATATCAGTAGTTACTACAGAGTGATTAGTTACCAAGAGGGAAATATTGCAATGATCGGCAAGAGTGAGGAGGTATGGAATAAATTAAGTAGAAAAGCCTGTTTCTCAGTTTTGCTATGGTAATAAGTAGAAAAGTCTGTGATTTGAATAAGGAATTGGGCAAAGGAAAAATTTAATTTCTGAATACCTGCAACATCAGTATCTTTAGAATGTTTTAGTCACATGTGATGGGGAGCATTAAAGTTGCCAAAGACGAAGATGTTCGTAGATGGATGAAGAGAAAGTGCCTTTTCTATACTATCAACTGTTATGTCTAATATACTGTAGCCCTGAGAAGAGGGAGAGCAAAAAAGATAAAAATAAAGAGATAAAAGAGTTTAGTAATAAAAGATAGAAACACATGAAGTAGTCAGGGGCTTCAAGAGACAATTCCCTGACAATCAGAAGATTATCCCAGATGTATACACCAAGGCCATGCATGTGAATGCTGGAATCCTTTTGGCAAAGAGGAAGATAGGCTGGGACCAAGAATTCATTGATAACGATGAAAAAATTTAAGTTAGTTTTACAGAGGGCAAAGATATCTGGTGACTGTTCCAAGAGGAAAGATTCTACACTGCAGAAATTGGAACGGATACCATGAATATTAGTAAAAGAAAGGCTAAGGGGGATAGGTGGTGTTTTTGTTTACTGGTTTAGTTGTATTTCTTTTTGTTGTGTTTTCCATGAACTTTAATTTGAGGAGGGAGAGAAAAAACCATCGTAATTGTCCTTGTTATCAGTGGTAATATAAACCAGCCAGAGCATAGCTGAGAACAGAGCATAGTGTGGTTTCAGGGTTTCCCACCAGAAATACATGAAGAGACACCTACCCATGCATGATATGGTACTACAAATACCCTGATATTATATGACTGTTGATCAGAGCAGCTTCTTTAAGCACCACCAAAGAGTTTGGACTCTTAATGACCAGTTAAAAGCAGCAGCCAGAAAAAAGCCAACCTGGAACCCTCTCAATGGAAAGTCACAGCCACTGGCTAGTCTGATCACCAAAAAGCTAAGACAGTTAAATTATTATAGCCCTGATAGAAGAAAGAAAGAGCCAGTAAATTATATCCTGAACAGGGTTAAGGGAAGAACCTCTACTTCAGTTAAATAGACATGAAATTCATGTATTGAATTAAGATAAGTAGATAATTAGAATTTAGTAAATGTTTGCTGATAGATAAAATAAGTGTTTTAAATGATTTAATCTGCCTCAACATGTTGATTTGTTTTAATCAGATAAAGAACCTGAATCTTACATACTTTCATTATCTAAGTAAAAATAAAGTGATATATCTTTTACTTCTTTGAAATATTGTGAGCTAATGTGGTACTTAAAGTTCTTATTAATGTAGTGAGTCCCGATTAAAAATATGATATAAAAACAAAAAAAAAAATTCAAATTAGAATAAGGCATTTGTGCTTTCCTTTAAAATCTTTCTCTCTCTCTCTCTCTCTCTATGTATATATACTTCTTTCAACTAACAAGAAGGCAACTCACAAATAAAAGGAGGAAGAAGAAAAATTGAACCTGGCTGAAAAATGCTAGAAGTTTGCAAGATCAGAGCCTACTTATTTGTGACTAAAAAAAAAAAATAATAATAATCAAGGAGGCTACAAGCATAACTTCCATTAAAAAAAAAAAAAATTAAGGAGAAAGTAATGCCAGAAAATAAAATAATTTTGACCAATCAAGAAAGTTAACACTAAGAGACTTTTGATGTTAGCTAAAACCAATGTTCCTGTTAGTCACTGAGCCTGGTCAAAAGAATGTAAGCTCACACCTGTAAGCTAGACTGCAGAACTGACAGGGAGAGTGACAACAAGAGAAACCATCCATGCATGACATATGAAGAAGTAGTTAAGAGGTCACCAGCTTAAGGTTGAGAAAAACACAGTAGATTGACATTGACCTATTTCTAATATAATTTCTGCCCCAGAAGTAATACCAAAACTACCACTACTGGACTTTCTCCAAGCTGCTACTGATATAACTTTTGGGCCATATAAAACTAAACATTTTTAAGTATCTGTTGTCTTCTTGGCACTGAATGAAGATAACACAATGAAGAAATATAATGTCACTTAGTTGACATAGTCTTGCTGAATTCTGTAGTCAGGATATAAAGATTGTTTCCGGCTCACTCTCACTAACTCTCTTTCTACTTCCTCTGCCTGACAATTTTCAGCATCATTATATATGCAACTTGGATGAGTCCAAGTCCTATTCTGGAGAGGTATGTTCATCTTTGCAACACTATCTGAGGTGTATAATTTATAAAGTTTGATTTACAAAAGTTTTCAGAAACCATGATGAAATGGTTTGTGTTTCTTATGAATTCCATCTTTCTTTTTCTTTTATATTCTCATAGATTTTGGTTTTTACCATTTGCAACATTTTTATTTATTTCTTGATTATTCTTTTTATTTGTATAATGTATTTGTATAAGGTTTAAATGAGCAGAAAATATGTATCTTGAGAGATAACAAATAAAACTTGGTAATTTTATATGGCAATGAAATCCAATATTAATCAGGAATATAAACTTGGGAAAATAATAAATGATGACCACAAAAAATAAAAATTTACAAAATTTGAAGTTTTATTAAATGAATAAATTAAACTATTTTAAAGAATATTAAAAATGATCTTTTTTTATGTCAGTTTTTTTAAAGAAAAAGTTCTTTCTCTGTTTTGAGACTTGAACAGACAGTGATTAGCTGTTTGAAAAGCATGTTGTTAATTGATCAATGCTAATGACCTTTGGCTTTGTTGGTATTCTAAAGCTAAGTTGAAACAGAATTTTCAAATTTCTAGAATATTTTTGTGATATACTGATGCATGTTGTAATCCTTATAGTATTTAGTATTTTTGAAGTTGTCACTAAAATTTTTTGTCAAGATTTACAAACTCTGTTTCATTCAATTTCACAAACCAATCAATAAAATTTAAATAAGTTGCTTTATTTGGAAAAACACTTTGACAAAAAACCTCTACTTTGCAGTTTTTACACTCTTTGTATCCTCTTATCTGTTTGCACTTCTCTCCTATTGATCAGACAATGTATGGCTATTTTAGAGGAGGTGACAGACAAATGGAACTCATAGAACTTTTTATTTTATATATATATATATATATATATATATAATGAATGAGAGAATGGCAACCCATGAGGACGAAGAGGATAATCTAAAAGAATTTATCTAATTAATATAAATTATCAATTAGATAAAAATAGAGAGCTCAATGGATGTTATCCAGAGCAAATATACTGAGAAAAAACTCAACACATAATTGATTGGTTATAAATACAGAATTTATTTCATGAATGTAAAGAAAAATTTTTACAGTTGCCTTGTTCAGACCATTGATGAATAACAGTCTGAATTAGGCAATTGTAAAACATTTTCTTTACCTTGCTGAAATAAATTCTGGATTTATAACCATTTAATTATGTGTTGAGTCTTTTTCTTCTTATATAAGAAGAATATATATTTTTCATCCACATACAAGCCTGTTTTGCTGTATCACAGTTCATCAGTGTGGCTAGACATCCACTTACTTCCAGCCAGGATCGAAACTCAACTGATTTGGTGTCAGTCAGAGTGTCTACTCTCTAAGCCATCAATGCATGAAATGAGAGAGAGAAGGAAATTTTAGTGTGTTTTATATATGTGGTGTATACACATGCCAGTCACTGGGAGAACTCAATATATATTTGTTCTTCAGGACACTTTGAAGCATATCTACTATCATGTCCACAAATTATTTATATATCATTTTAAATATATATCAGTCAGTTAAGTGCCATACGTGATACACACTTGGGCGATCATGTCTCGAAAGAGACATGACTGACTGGGCAGAAGATTATCCCGCAGTAGGTTGCCATTACTTTCTGCGGTAGACTGGTTGCTGACCAATCTGTCCTGCTATTTAACCCATAACTGGAAGGAAGAGACGGATTAATACCTTTCCCAAGGGTATTTGCGCGTAAGTGAATACAATGGATTCAACTGGTATTCGAACTCGGCTCCCCGGTTCCACTGTACCACAACGCACATCCACCAATGTGCGTTGTGGTACAGTGGATATTGGCTCGGAATGAGAATCCGGGGAGCCGAGTTCGAATTCCAGTTGAATCCATTGTATTCACTTACGCGCAAATATCCTTGGGAAAGGTATTAATCCGTCTCTTCCTTCCAGTTATGGGTTAAATAGCAGGACAGATTGGGTTCTATAGCCTTGGTCGGCAACCAGTCTACCGCAGAAAGCAATGGCAACCTACTGCGGGATAATCTTCTGCCCAGTCAGTCATGTCTCTTTTGAGACATGATCGCCCAAGCGTGTATCACGTATGGCACTTAACTGACTAAATATATATACATATTTTTAATTAGGTAAAGTTTTGCTTTAAATAACATACTTTGTATCTGAAGTTCCTAACTGACAAAAACAGCTTGAGGCCAATATTAAGTTTATTATTTAAGATTCTCTTCAATGTGTTGTGACCCTTTAGGACGTGAACAGTCAGGGCTCTTTACAATTCTGTACCCCTTATAGTCCTTAGTAAGGTTTGTCTTTTCATTATCTACCCTAATTCCTATTTTGCAATCCATTTACACAAGCTTTTTATATAGGTTACTTGTTGCTTTCCTTTTTCAATATATTCTGTGAGTCTCAGATTCTCCAACTCCTATTTTCTCATTATTTGTCCTCGGAATATTGTCTCCTTTTGATTCTAAATATAAGCATTCTTTTTCTTTCCATAAATATCATTGACTAATAAAAGTTTCAGGTGCTTCAATAACTGCTTACATTATCATTTTAGATAATGATACCAACTGCATAAGTGAATCTGACAAACCTGAGTTTGAATTCTGGTTGGGTTCATTACATTCACTTATGCATAAATACTCTTAGGAAAGGTATGAATCCATCTCTTCTCCCTCCAGTTATGGGTTGAATAGCAAGACAAACAAAGTCATATAGATTTGGTTGGCAACTAGAAACGGCAACTTACAGTGGAAAAAATCTTCTGCCTTGTCAGTCATAAGTTGAAATAGACATGATTGCTCAAGAATATATCATGTATGACATTTAGCTGATGGACTGGCCAACATATCGCATCAAATAGAGGATATTTTCTGCTATTTATTCTTTCAGTTCCATTACATTTTTGGGCTTTAACTTTGCTGTCTCTCATTTGCTTCAAAGAAACTTTGTCTTTGTGTTTGAATTTATTATTCTGTTGGGAAGTGAAATTGTAACCTGTGTTTTCTGGTTGATCTCAGGAGATTCTCCTCAACAATTTGACACAGCACATGGTACTGTTTGTTATTTGCTTTATTACATTCACCATCAAAACATCAGAGGTTAACCCCTGTACTTGACCATAGCGATGGTGAGCTGTATAAAATTTCTACTACACTTAGCATTTTGGCTTTTGGCTAAATCAGCAGTTGGTAAATAAGAGTGAATTATCTTAGATGAGGTGAAATCAAAATTTCTCAGGGGAACGAAGGAGTAACTGAATGAACTGGATGTTGCCTGAACAAATTGAGTCTAAATTTTGTGACTTCTATGCAACCAATCCAAAAGATTTTTTTTTATAAAGAGGAACATATATAATTTTTTTTTATTCTTCACATTTTATTGTTTTATGTGATTTGCTTATCTTGCTAAAGGTGATGTGTGTGCTTCTGTAGAAAATGTTTTCTATTCTTATTTTAACAATGTAAATTACAATATTTTTCATGTAATGTTATATATGAGTTTATGTAAAGTTTCGGGATAAGAGTATCCGTAGGAATAATGTAATGGGGTAATGACAAAGAGTATTTGCCAACTACTAGGTTAAAATAATTCTACTTTGTTTTTACTTTTTTTTTATCTGGTTATGACATCTATGTGCCTTTTGAGTTGCTGGTGTGTACTTTTACAAAAGCCGGTCTTGTTTGAATGTGTTTATTTTTAAGCCTTCACCCCTGTTTTTTCAAGTTATTTTGTAGTAGTGCATTGTATCATGTATATTTTAACTCCAATCTCAGTCACCAAAGCCTTTATTTCTTTCAGAGTTAGAAAATGACTGGTGACAACATATTAAACAAGATTTTATTTTGTTCTAACAACTTTGCTGGGGCACCTAGATATGGATGGTTTTGGAGATCTGTTTTGATTCAGCTCAAAGGCAAATCTATCTAAGGCCTTGACAATATTTTCATAGTCACTTCTTCCTTGTGCATTTTAATAATAATAATAATAATAATAATAATAATAATGATAATAATAATAATAATTTTGACTTGTGTAGATTTTTTTTTTTCATTTTGTTCCAACACAAACTAATTATAATATCCATAAACAAACAAAAATGAAATTGTATAACTACTGGAATATTGGATTTGTTGATAAAGAACAAAAATAAAATTATTTGGACAATTTTACATCCTGAAGGTTAAAACACTTAAATATACTAAAACAAAAAAAAAATTACCAGAATAAAATGAAAGGAATTTTTTTTTATAGGTTTTTTTAATTTTTTTTTTTTTTTTTAAAGTAATTGTTAAAAGTGTACCCAAGTTCTTTTGCCATTGTTATGAAAATTTAGTTGCAAGTTGTCAATTGATACAAAACATTTTAATTTACTTTTTAAAAAACATTTGTGAAGAATATGCAGTTTTTTTTTTTTTTTTTTTTTCTGTTAAGATGAACTTTTCTATTCTGTGCTTTAATGGGTTGCTAAATTATTTACTTAAAACAAACTGAGTTATATTTTAACCACCGATCAATAAAAAACTTATACTTTTCAAAGCACACATAGATTCTTCAGTTTCTAGTTTGACAAGATGACTTTCTGCATAAGCTCCAGGGCTAAGGTATTTCTGGATGATTGTTTGATTTTATCTGATCGTTTCTATCTAATTGTAAAATGAAGGTCATTTTTAATAGGTAAGCTTTTAGATGCTTTCACACAAATACAGGTGTCCCTCAAGGCTCTATTCTAGGTCCTATGATGTTTCTGGTCTTCAATGATCTGACTGATGTCATCAATTACCAAGTAGGCATTTATGCAGATGACACCACCATTTACTCCCATCTTAATAGGAGATCTGCCAACCTGGATTCTGCTCTTGAAACTGATCTCCAATTAGTGGTTAACTGGAGCAGGAAATGGCTTGTAAATTTTAATGCATCCAAAACAAAACTTCCCTCCTTTAACCACCATAGAGAAACTTTCCTGCCAACCATCAGCATGATTGATACAAATCCCCTTAAGAGCAACACACTGTGCCTCCTTAGCCTTACTTTTTCAACCAACCTGAAGTAGAATAATTATATTGGTTCTATAGCTGCATCTACTGCTAGGAGGGTTGAGTCTCTGTGTTGGGCCAGAAAGTTTATCTCATCAGATACATTCACATTTATAAATCTGCCATTTGTCCATGCATTGAATTTTGTTGCCATATCTGGTTGTGTACTCCTGCTATTTATTTTGAGGTTCTCAACAAAATTCAAAGAAGAATCTGCACTGTAATCTGCCCTGACTTAGCATCTCGACTTCAGTCACTTTCTCACCAACATGATGTGTGAATTTAAGCTTGGTACTAGATCTAAACTTAGCTCCCACTCTTTTATCATTGAAATAGTTAAATGTAACTGATCCTTTTACTCAAACAGTTTTTCTCACACTTCCTTCCATTTACTTTCTTCCCAGATAGCTACAATCTCCAAAAATTAAAATGCAATGTCCATTGTCACCTTCTATCTCTTTGAATCCCATTCATCTTTTATCCTTTCTTTAATTCCCCCTGTACCCAGTCTTTTCTATCACTGTAACCCCATGTGCATTAGTGGCTGTCTTGCTTTGCTTGGGGTGAAATAATTTTAAAAAAATCTATAGATAACTGATAATGCCTCATAACTAAATTACTTTAAATATTTCTATTTTTGTATTTAAACATATTGAAAATAACTGTTTAAAATAATAATACAACTTTCATTGATGAAGTCTGTTGATTTATGAGTTGGTGCATTTGAAAAGAGATGTGGCTCTTTGTAATGTCTGTATGAGGAATTTATAATATATAAAAGTGTAGCTGCATTGGTGGACCTTGAGAGGTGGTTTGTCCTAGAGAGCAACATTTAGGTGAATTTATATACTGAAATAACATGTTGCAATGCAGTAGATGTTATTCCATTTTGGAATGTTGTTTTGATGGATGGCCAATTTTACCACCACTCTAGGCAGCACAAATACTAGGTATGCTGTTGCAGGGTAATATCAATTGATAGACTTTGGCTCTCTACAAGAATTTCAAGTTAATATGAAGAGAAATGCTGGGTATATGGATTTTCTAAAAGATTTAGCAAAACAGTTGACATCAAAAATTAGGAAGGCAGTTTTTTTTTTTTTAATAATCGTTTCACCCTAAGCAAGGCAGTACTGCCACTGGTGCACAGAGAGGAAAAAGAAAGAGAACAAGGTAAAGGGGATGACATAGAAGGAATAAGAAAAAGATGGAAATCAAGGAGCTAGAAGATGGCAATTGATGTTGCACTTAAACTTTTGGAGATTGTTGCTATCATGAAAGCAAGTACACAGAAGGGAGTTCTACAGGTGGGGAGTGTGAGAAAAGAAACTGAAAGAGTAGAAGTGGCAGTTACATCTGCCTATTTTGACAGTAAAAGGGTGGGACTTAATTGCCAATCTAGTAGCACAAGTAAATTCATGTGGTCAGGGCATGTGTGAATGAAACTTGTCAGACCAGAAACTGAAAATATTTGTAGAAAAGACAGAGGGAATCCACATCCTGTTGGTGAGAAAGTGAACGAATTCTAGCTGCTAAATCGGGATCGATTACTTTATATATCCTCTTTTGTATTTTGAGAACTTTGAGATGAATAGCAAGAGCACCTGACCAGATATGGCAACAGTATTCAATGCATGAATGAATGGTAGATTTATATTATGTGCAGAATGAATTCTGATGAGAAAAGAAAACTATGATTTTAATATATTTATGTATTATTTTATTCAAATTACATTTGAATTACTATACTTAGTAAATATTTTTTTCTTAATTTTGCATTTGTGAACATTTGATTAATTTTTTTGTTTGATTTTTACTTTTTTTTTTTTTTTTAGTGATATTATTTTAAGAAAAATATTGGTAAGAACATATCAAACTTTTTATTTTATTTTATTTTTTAATAGATAATAGTCAATTTTAAAAAATTTAATCACTTTCTTATCAATATTTCAGTTCCAGAATTTATTAAAATATAGCGAAAACTCAAAAAAATTGTTTCTATTTTGTAAAATAAGGAAGGATAAATCTTAATGCTTATAGCTGGTGGCCATGATTGTCTTGTGGTTAGGACTCCATGTTGTGGCCATGGTAACCCAGGTTCAAGCTACAGTGTTTATTTAGGAAGTGCGTTGTGGTGCAGTGGATATTGACTTGGAACGAAAAATCGGGAAACTTAATTTGAACTCCAGTTGAATTCAATACGTGAATTCCTTGCATTCACTTACGCACAAATACTTTTGGGAAAGGTATTAATCCGTCTCTTCCCTCCAGTTATGGGTTAAATAATACGACAGATTGGGTTCCATAGCCTTGGCTGGCAACCAGTCTACTGTGGGATAATCTTCTGCCCAGTCAGTCATGTCTCTTTCGAGGCATGATCGCCCAAAGCGTGTATCATGTATAGTATTTAACTGACTAAAATCTTAATGATTGTTCAAAGCATTTTTAAGTTAAATATAGTTACCTCCCTTTATTTAACTTTATTTTTGTTTTGTTGATTGTTCACTAACCATTTTGAAATTAAACGAAAACCCTAAATCACCAAAATATTACCATTTTATCTTGCACTTAGTTCATCCTGGGTCTTGAAGTACCTATTTACTAATTTTGAGGTTAGTTGATATATTTACAAACATTATACAAACACCTATAAATATACTAACATTTATTATAAATTTTATTTTTAAAATAAATATATATATATATATATATATATATATATATATATATATATATATTTAAAATTTTAACAAATATGTTATTATATCACTACAAAAGTAGCTATTTTGTTTTGACATTACTTGTGTCTTATCAAGTGATGGTGCTGATACTGAGTTGAAGTGTTTTAATTTAAAAGGTTCCAAACTAGCCAAACCTCCTCAGTCAGGGAGACATTGTTAATGTGGTGACCAATCAGAATATGAGTAATTTCTAGTTTGAAAAACATAAGAACAGACTCTTAAAACAATTTTTTGGGGGCATTAACATTCTTTAATTTTTATCAAAATAGAGATCTATATTACTAATCGATTATTAGTTTCATTTTACAATAAAAATTAAAATTAAAAAAAAAATTTATCACAAATTTAATGTTAGACACTACGGATTTGAAATTCTAAGTTTAACAAATCATTTAAATTATTATGAATTTATTCAACTATGAAACGGTGTATATATATATATATATATATATATATATATTTTTTTTTTTTTCTTTTTAATCATATCACCCTGAGCAAGGCGGTAACGCCACTGATGTGCAGGGGGCTACATAGGAGTAAAAAGATTGAAAAAAAAGAAAGCCGGAAAATCACAGGGAACAAGGGATGAGCCTCTTCACCTGTTCAATAGACGAGGGTGGAGTGTGAACCGGGCAATAGTTTAGTCTATCTACTCCAATTGAAAAAAAAAAGAATGAGAAGATTGGAAAAGAGAAAGCCGGAAACTGCATCCTAAACAGGAAACAAGGGATGAGCCTCTTCACCTGTTCAATAGATGTGGGTGGAGTGTGAACCGGGCGATAGTTTAGTCTATCTACTCCAATTAGAGTAATTGCTATGCTAATTATATATGAAAATAGGAGTAAATTCCTTTACTTTATAATTAAATTTGGATTTAAAGTAATTTTTGACTGAATTTTCTTCCACCTTAATGTGAATGGCTTTTAGTAAACTGTACATTGAAAATAAGAAACAAGTTCTTAGTGAGGAACAAACTTATAGATCTTTTACCCCTTCTCCAGCCTGAAAGAGTTTTTCTGTCAAATGTTGCTCTACCATTTAAACTAAGGGAATCTTTGAAAAAGAATTAAAATTAAGAAGAAATAAATAGTGACAATGATTAAGGATGTTACATCTAATAAAAATTTCAGATTATGATTATGTAAAAGTAACAATATCAATAGTCTTGGGTGATTGAGGAATAATAAATGTTTAATTGATTACACATGATCCTTTGCAACACAGAAGTCTCTTGTAGCTGAAATGGTAAAACAGCTCCTATGGGGTAAGGAGTTTGAGTCTTAATATGTATATTTTTTTGGTTAAGACTACGCTATTGATAAAAATATCTTTTGCTATTTCTTGAACTTTCCTTAGTACATATACCAATACTATAAGGTTTTAAAAATGATCTACTGAGCATCATGAAACAAAGTTTAATTTCATTAGCAAATCATTAAACTGATTGAATCAGAAAGTGAAATCAAATGAATATTCTAAACAATTAAAACTATTCAGACAATAAATTAACTTGTTCTTAATATCATATAATGAACACTCAGCGGGTCATTGAAGAAGCTTTGAATATTTTCAAGGCTTATAAAACCTCATTAGATAAACAGGCAAAATCAATCATAGTATTTATATGACTCATTGGATAAAAAGAATGCCTGATAATAAACAGTGAGCAATCAATGACTGTTTAGGTTAAAAGGACTTGTTATACATTTGTATGCACCAAATGTGGACCAGTTAGTATTTCCCCATTTCTAGAAAAGTAGAGAATTAAGTAACAAGTCCCTTGAATGTAGAAAATGTTAAAGAATAAATTGGATAAAACATGCAGCAACAAAAACAAAATCATCCTGTCAGCTAATGGTACTGACTTGCTTGGCAGCTATGTTGTACCATTTCCATAGCAAATAAAATTTCCCAAAATAGACACAATTCACTTTCTTGATTTTTTCCAGATCTATATCTATATATTTTTCTATTTCTAGCATAATGTCTATCGCTTGATGCAGACCTTCTCTCTTTTCTTTCTTCATACAACCATCTCTCACTTTTTGTCTTTTCTTCAATTATGTGAATGGCTATAATCACCCAGAATAGAAACTTACCACTCTCAGTGAGAATGTACACTTTCATACAAGAGATTTGCTCACTAAACTATTCCATACCAAAGACAAACCACAAAAGAGCATTTGAGTGCTTGGCTACATGGGTGAGATCACCTTGAATATCAGCATTGAAAATAATGGCCTTCTACCAGAGTTTAAACAATGACTACTGGTATTAGTAAGCAATACACAACTGACCAAGCGCCTCAAGCATGCTTTTAATAGTTTCTAATCACCAAGATTTGACAATAGCTTACAAATACACAATACAAAACTCACAAGGGCATTTTTAAGATTACAGTTTTCTTTACAATAATATAAAACTAACCTGGTATTTGGTGTATAAGTTCAAAATACACTTTTACCACTTAACCCACATTGCAAGTTCATTAAATATTCTTGTATATAAACAGACAATTCATTAGTAAACTGATCTAATATCATTCACTTAACTACTGAAATCTAGCTTCAGAATTTTTATTTTATTTTTATTTTGTTCCCAACAAATATATATATCAGAAAGTGAAAGAACAGGTAGATTAAAACCCACTGTTCAATCATTTACTTTTATAAAGAGTGCTTGATACAAAATAGAGCTTAGTATTGTAATTTTTTTATTACAATGGTTTATAAAAGCATTATATCACTACACAAAATTTTCATATTTCAGAACAATACTGTCCCTCTTTAGGTGATAGTTTAAAATAAATTGTGTAAATGATTTATTTAGAAAAGATGAATTCTTGATTATTTAGAAACTGAAGAGGTAGTAGTAGAAGGGGTAGGTAGAGAATATGCTTGTAGGTGTGTCAATATTGTTTGATCAAAAATGAGTTATTTAACCATGGAATTGAAGATTTGGGTCATGAAAGGAAACAGAATTGTCTGGTGTCAAGGCATGTCAATTTTTAATTTCGTCTGGGTAAGATACATAGTGGGACTCTACATTATTTAAATGGGTTGACGATAATTTTTAACAGCAGGTTGGATTTTTTTAAATTTTTTAATTTGATTTTGTACTACCTCATGAGTGAAGGGGCTTGAATCTTTAGGTTAGAATTATAAATAATTATGAGATATTGTAGTTAAGAAAACCAAATAAGTATTGTGTGGGTCATTTATTTTAATAAAATAATTTATAGTCATATTTTTTCTGTATTTAATATCATAGATTTTATACCTACTATTCTTTAGGGCATTTTTATAAAAACCTTTATGTTTATAAAATACTTCTTCACTAGAGTTTTTACTAATTCTATATTCTATGGAGAAGGGTACATGTTTGATTATACTAGGAGGATGATTAGACTTTGGGTGGATGTATAATGGATATTCGTTAGGTTTTATGTATGGTTGATGAGTATCATTTACTAAGTCTAGTGTTACATCAGGGAAGTTTACTGTTTTTAAATTAATGTTGATTATTACTTTTAGGTGTAGATTTTTTAATTCTCTATGGATTAGTTTTCTAATTTTATTGGTTTTAAAGTGTGTGGAATTATGGTAATTATTATTATCATCTGCAGTATGCTATTATAATAATAACATACTGACCACTTTTTAAAAGTAAATATCTAACTGTGGAATGTACTTCCATTAGTAACCATTACTTATATATAAAACTTCATAAATTGTTTAAAATGTCTATTTAGGTAAAATAATGCCTTTAATTCCTTGAAATGAAATAAAAAAAACAATAATCTAATTATCTGATTACAATGACATTTTCCTTTTACAAATAGTACACTGTTTGTAGCCTTTTAAAAATTTGCTGATAAAACCAAAGGATATATTTTTGCCTGTATTGTAATCAGAGTATATTTAAATTGTGTGCATTTAAGCATAAGGTGTTATGCAAAAGTTGAGGCAATTTTACCAGTGCATGTAAAATGCAATTAGTACTGACTTTTACCATTACTGTTTATGAGTTAGCTCATGAGGCCACTTCTTTGAACTGAGAAGCTTTAGGGTTGGATTCTGCATACTTTTGGGAAACGTTTTGTATCTGTAAAATATGTAGATATTTCAAAATTTTGTGTGCATTTATATTTGTTGATATTTTTACTAAAAAAATTGTTAGTCATATGCAAGAATCAGCTACAGATTTTTAAACCTTCTGATTAGGAGAAAAGCAGAAAATTGTAAAGTGGGTGGAAAAAGATGAAAGTTAAAAATTATGGCTTAATATTATGAGAATTGATTACCTATGTAATTTTTTTATATAGAGCCCCCACCTCCTTAAAGCAATATATTAAAGAACAAATCATTATCAATAAAGATATGTAAATTTACCATATTGTATTTGAAGTTAATGCATGTTTGTGCATCTGTAAGATCTCATTTTATGTATGCTTTTATATTTGCAGGGAAATAATGCTTAGACTTTCATTCACTATTACTCATTTATTTACTTATTCTATTTTGTTTTGAATAAATGTTTATAAAAACTAGTGTGTAGCGGATACCAGGGTATCTGCAAATGAATTTATGATTATGATTTGATCGGCATAAATGGCATTGGAAATAAGACCACGACACAGGATGTCTTATTTCTGCTGTACCCTATGTAAGTCTAAAGCAGTATGAACTAAAATGACAGTAATTGTTATTCAAAATAAGGTTTTTCAGTTTTATTAATGTGTATATGCTGAATTAGAGGATAAAAAAGAATTGGTTATTTTTTATGTACTGATTTGGTGAGCTTGATTAATCATGAATTTTCATCAGAAGAATTCTCTAGATGAAATCTAAACTTGTATATCAGTAACTATAGTACTCCTACTGCTAAGAAAAATATGTGAATAAAGAAATTAGGTTAACTTTTAGTCGTTTTTTTTTTTTTTTTCTACAACTAAAAGTGTAGTAATTTTCAGATATCCTTGCAGATTTATTCCTATATTCAATCGGGATGATACAAGGCATTTTTGTACTCATTAAAATCAAATATTGTGTATGGTATTTGTTCTGGTAAATTTTAGTTGCTAAGTTTCCGAATGATGAAAAAAGAAATGAAATATGTTGTCAAAAATTAAGGTTATAAGAGACAAATTCTTGTTTGTTACATTAATAATTTTACAGAATGAGAAAATTCCAGTAAATTGTGTGTTTAAGAGAGAGTTTCAGATAAACATAGCTTATTAGTGACTAATAATTTAGTCATATTGTTCTTCTCTATAGATTATATCTGAGAATATTTACACATAATTGTATCAGTCTATGAAAAAAATCTTACAAATGAGTTCTTTCTGTACTTTAAAGGACACTGAATTAGGCCACTTATTCAAACAAGTTCTATTTTTAATTTCTAAGCTACCTTCTATTTTTATCTTTATTTTGTTATTTGAAAAAATATCTTTTGTTATTCTAAGACCAAAAATGACATTCTGGTTTCTGCAATGAATAACATTATGAAATACTTTGCTGTTGGATTTATATCCAGTTTTATAGTGAAATAAGTTTTGAGAATAGGCATTCTACTTGTGTCACTGTCTTTTTATCTGAATGTTTTCAACTGTAATATATAGCTGTTCTGTAATAAGATAACAATACTAGTAATTATTTGATTTCTTTTTCATAACAATATACATTGTTAAATAAAGAGAACCTACAGGGAATTCTGAACTCAGGCCTTTATTTAATCTACAGCGGTAGACTGTTTTCGTTCTACTTCTCATGTCCAGTAATATCTTCTTTTTATTACTGCTAAGTTAGTACTCACCTGTTTACCTGGCCCAGGGATTGAACTCACAATTACTGTGTGACCAAATTCATGACTCAATGCTAGGCCATTGTAGTTAAATTCTTGGACTCAGTGGACATGAGCAAGCAGTAATTTAGCCATATTAAAAATAGTTCTTATTTTTTAGTATGAAAGATATCTCTAGATATGAGCAGTGGTCCAAGAATTGTCTATCTCTGTAGATTAGAGTTCAGTTTAGAATTCCCTCTAGTTTCTCCATATATATATATATATATATATATAGCATAATGATGATCCACGTATACTGTCTTAATATGTATAAGAAAGAATATTAAAACGTTTTGAGTTAGAAAATGTGTTTTTTTGACAGTATTTGTTTAATTCTAATATTGTATTTTATATTTCAGACCGCCCTCAGCCCTTCATCTGATGAAGGACCGAGGGCGGTCTGAAATATAAAATACAATAGTAGAAATAAACAAATACTGTCAAAAAAACACATTTTCAAACTCAAAACGTTTTAATATTCTTTCCTATATATATATATATATATATATATATATATATATATATATAAATAATATCTGAAGAGTGGAAGGTATAATGTCCAAAATGTTGTGATAACAAAAAAGATGAGAACAATAGTCCAAATGTAAATAGTGTAAATGCTAACTTCTCATCTCAGAAATTCATATAGAAATAAAGAAAAGTTTGAGAAATTTATTTTGTTTGCCAGTGTGCAATTTTGTATTATTGGATTATTTATGTCTGTTAACTTAGCTGTAAATTTTGACATAAAAAAACCCTCATGAATTTTGAAATAAATATCCTGTTACCTATGCCTACTAGTCCTATATTTTCAAATATATTTTGAAATAAAATTCTTATTACAAATTCCTTTCATTTCACAGGTTCAAGATTGGACTTCAAAACTAAGAAAAGAAGGATATGGCTTAGATCGGCAAGTTCGAGGTAAGAATTCTCCATATTTACTTCATTAAGATTTATTTTTATCATAAATTTCTTCCTAGGTTTCAGTTGGTTACAAACCAAAAATGGAACCTTACTTTGAGTTCAGTATGTTATGATCCTTCGGAATATTTATACAAAGCATAATCCTCATTTATCATATTTGTTTTCTCATTGTTTTAATCTATAGTTGAATGATTTGATTCATTGCTTATGTCTTGTTTCAGAAGAATGTGTATCATGCAAAGTATACTAAAATATATGTACATATTTTGCTTAGAAATAATTTTGAGTTCGATTTCTTTCATTTATAATTAAGAGTATTAGATAGAATATCATAACATGTTTTTTTGTTTAAGTGATGTATTGTTTCCAAAGTGGTGCCCTGGGGGAAAAAAAGGAGGACTAATGGGACACACAGAGGTAGGCATTTAATGCCTATGCAGTAAAGATTTGATTTGCTACATCTAGTAAACTACAAGTGAACCTAGAAGCCCAAGTTAAAGGTGACCAGGAACTCAAAATGGGGTTCTGTAGGCTGCAGCTTAAGCTCATAACAGGCTCTCTCCATTGTACTGAAGAAATTTAATGAAGACCTGCCTGAGAAGAGTGCAGAACAACTCCACACTGCCAATTGAATACCAGAACAACTCAGGATTGAGACACCATAACTTTTTTTTTAACTGAATAAAAGTAATTTATTATTAAGGATTAAAACCTTAATGAATATTTTTCTTGAAAAAGCATTATGTGAAATATGAACCAGCCTTTTGTTTTTAATTATATTTAACAAACTAATGAAATTTATTTTTTAATAAAGTTAACTGACACACAAAAAATAATTCAATAAAACACTTATTTTAAAATGTTTTAATAAAGTAAATAAAAAATGCAAGACAAAATGAAGCAGTTTTTTGCTTTCAATTATTTTTAATAAATTGACATTCTAAAATATTTTTATAAAAAATTATTTAATAATTTATGATTTACTTTATTAAAAATAATTGAAACATAACTGTTTCATATTTTACATAATGCCTTTTCAAGTTATTAGAATATTTACTTTCAGACCATGAGACTTAAGATTTCAATTAGACAGTATATAACCAGCTCACACTTTTTTCTGGCTTTTTGTTAATTTTTGTATTAGAAATATTATGGTCATAGTGTTGCTCCTTGGTATTTTCGCCATGGAATAAGTGTAGTATTTAAGTGAAAATCTCCCCACCCCCAATATGCACAATCAGGTTTTAGTTATTTTAGAACTATTTCTGTGTCTCGTATTTTGACGAAATTTGCATTCAATATTTATGATTGGAGAATGTTTACTCAACAATATATTCAAAATAATCCTTCTTTTTTTGTCTTTGTAGCTATTCAAAGAGAAGAAGAAAAAACCAAGAGAGCTTTGAAAGAATCTGCTAAGAAAGGAGAAAAAGAGGCTTGTGTGATTCTTGCCAAGGAATTGATTCACTCAAAAAAGGCCATCAGTAAATTATATGCTGCCAAAGCAGAACTCAATTCTGTCCAAATGAGCATGAAACATCAACTTTGTATGTCTACATTTATTCTTTGCCATGTATTCTATTCTGCTACAAATTATTCTAAAACTATAAAAGCTGGTAAATTTTAAAAGATGAATATCTGAAATATAACATTAAAAAAATGTTCTGATTCAATATTAGTTATATTGACAACTAGTCAGCCAAGCATGTACTAAAATTTTTTTTAATGATAGTTTTTAAACTAATTAGTTACGGAGAATATTAATCAGATATTTCCCCACTGAGTATCAAACAATAAAAGCCTTTAATATATATATCCATTAAATTCCCAAAACCACCCTTAAAAATTGGGGGTTGTTTCATACTGCAATTCTAAAAAGGAGATCTTAAATTTAGTGATATTTGTCAGTAGGCTAATTTCAGCCTTGGTGCAATAACCAATAATATACATGAAATGATTCACATTATCAAATAAACTGATAATAAAAGTAATAAAGCCATTTCTACCTTTTTATATTACTAGCATGACTTCATAATGAATTGCCTATTTGAAGAATAATTCTATATCAATAAAATCAACTTGTATCCATGCAAGTTCAGCTGAGAAAATGTAAACATTGAGTTATTATTGCATTCACAGCAGTAGAATGTACTATTCTCGTATATTATCATACTGTTATTAGCGCTATTTGTAATTGTTGGTGAAGTCTAAGTAAATGGCCATTTGTACACCATCTGTTTGTAACTTTAGATCTAGGAAAAAGAATCAGTATTCGCAAGAGATCACATGATGAAATGTAAACAAAACAGTGGTTTCATTTTTAGAGGACAAGTAGGAAAAACATGATATAGAATTGGTTTTGTTATTCCATTTATTTTGAATTTCTAAGTGACAACATTTCTAATAGTATCATCTTTATATGATCAATAAGCACTATATACACTGTTTGGACTGTTTGAACTCATCTTTGTTGCCATATTCACAACGTTTCAGTCATTGTACACTCCTTCATCAGGTGATTAGAAGTTTGAACTGAGATATTGAAATTTTTATTGAAATCTCATCTTTGTTGAACCGGAAACTTTTCAGCACCTCCTCATAACTTGATAAATTTGAATGCAAACTAATCATGTTTCTGCTTTATTTCCTACATCTATCTTTATCTGATAGGCAATAACAACTATCGTTGACTTTGTGCTGTATTAAGCTATGTTTAGCATGTACTAGCACCTGTTATATACCAAACTGTGTTTAGTATCTACTAGCACCCATGTTATGTACCGAACTATGCTTAGTATGTACTAGCAACCATGTTATATGCCAAGCCATACTTAGCATGTACTAACATCCATGTTATATACCATTTGCATAAATTTGTTGCAACAGATAATGTTACATTAAAAAATGACTTTTTTAACAGATGTAATATTGTAGTGCCTGGTAAGTTTTATGATAGGTAAAAAATGCTGTGATTGAAACAGGCAAACGTCTCGTTCAAATAATTCATGAAATGAACATTAATACTGTAGTATCTTATGCAAATTAATAGGCAAATATAAATAGAGAATGACTGGAGAGGTAAGAAAGAGAAAACCCTGTTATCACAAAAGACAGAGAGATCTGTGCTACTATTACTACTATGCACAAAGAAATGCAAAACATAACAATGGTGTTGCTGATAGGATCCTTAAATTCACTGGATGATCCAGATCACATAGAAACAAGAAGAAGAAATTTGCTGCATTTACAAGAGGAAAAAAATTAACGACACAAAGAGTGACTGAAGAGAAAACAAGATGAGATTTATTTTTTGCTACATTTGAGTGCGAATCTGTGAAGAAAAATGTTGACAATGTATTACCCAAGCAAATTAGAAGAATGACATTTGAAGAAATTGTGAAAATTATAAAAAAAAGTTTTTAGAAACAAAACAAGCACTAAATGAGTCCATTATACAATACTTACATAGATTAAAAGAATCAGCCAAGTATTGTGAATTTGAAAAATTGGAAGCACAAGAAATGACTACAGAAAATGAATTGATTCTTAAGTTAATTGAAGGCTTGCAAGACCGAAACCATAAGTGAAAAATACGAGAATGTCTACAGAGTAGCAGAATGATTTTGGAAGCTAGTGTAGAGTTTTTGCAATTAGAGTTGATTAGAGAATTTAATCACCAAAAAGAAGAATTTGAGACATACAGGATGAGCACAACCAAATCCATAATTAATTGTAGATATTGTGGAAAAAAGCATGAGAGAAACAAATAAAAATGTCCACTTCTATGAAAGATAAGTTCAAATTGAAAAAAAGGGATCATTTTCAAAATATACACAAATATAAAAAACAAATAGGAAAAGTAAAAACAGTTCAAACCCTCTTCAAAAAAGAAGCTGAAGTATTTACAATGAATACACAAAAAGAGGTAGAAAAAAATAGGACAAGTGGCTGAGTATTTAACATGCAAGTTAATACAGGTAGTGAAGTTACGTTGATACCCAAAAATTTCTGGATAAAATTAAGCCGATCTAAATTAAAAAAAAATAAAAAGCAACATACAATTAAAGCATTTTGATGGAATGACCATAAAAACAATGGGTACATTTCAAGGCGATTTTGAAACCTACAAGTGTTTTGAAATTATTCCTATTATAGTTATAACATGCAAAAAAGATCACAGATTATTAGGGATTGATGTATTAAAAGAAGATAAAATTGAGACAGATCAATTCCATGGAAGCAGAAAGAAATGAAACAGGATTATTGAAAGGTTATAAAGCAAGCATTTGAGTAAGGGCAAACTATCACCCAAGTATATAGAATCAAGATATGTTCCAATTCATTTCCTACCTTTTGGTAGTTGCCAAATTAAACAAAATGATACAAGGCATACTAGAAAGAGTAACTCAAGGTGGTAGTAATTTGGCATCACCAACAGTAGCGATAAAGAAACCTGATGGAGATTTAAGGATATGTGGTGATTACAAGAAAGGGGTAAATCACCAGATATGTTTAGACTTATTTCCTTTGCCAAATATTGAAACTGTGAGCCACAAGTTAGCAGAAATAGAGTACTTTGGAAAAATTGATCTCAAGTCAGCATACAATCAAATACAAATTGACTAGAAATTCAAGGAATTAAGCACCCCTATAAGGCTTAAGATGGACTCCTCTACCATTTGGAATAAAGACTTTCAGCCATATTTTTCAAAAAGCAATTGAATGAGTCTTATTAGGAAAAATAAAAAATATGCTACTATGCCAGGCTGATATAGGTGTAGGAGCAAGAACAGAAGAAGAATTAAAGCATAAAACTGAGCAAATTTTAGTGAGATTAAAAAAGGCAGGCTTGACCATAAACAAAGATAAATCTAAGTTTGGCTGTAAGAAGATATCATTTAGGATATCAAAAAAAAAAAAGGGCATATCATCCAATGACAGACTAACATAACAAATAACTGCTCCAACAAATAAAAAAGATGTAGAATCCCTTTTGGGGTTGATAAATTTTTATATTAAGTACTTACCAAGATACAGTGACATAATAGAACCATTTGCAAAATTACAAACAAAAAAAACCAAAAAACAAAACAATGAATTTGTCTGGACGCCAAAAGCAAACTATCGCTTTTGAAACGCTAAAGAATATTCTGAGGAGCAAACCAATAATAAAAGATTTTGATCTACAAAAAGAAATGATGTTAACCACTGACGCGAGTAAAAAGGCGATTGCTACTGTTTTATAACAAGAACACCTAATCATGTACATATCAAGAAGGATAATGTCAACAGAAACTATTTGAATATTAAAAAAGAAGCGCTAGTAATTGTTGGGGCATGGAAAGGGCACAAAACTTTTTGATAGGAAAGAGATTCTTATTAAAATCGGACCACAGACTGTTAGAATTCATGTTTAATCTGAGAAAAGAGTTGCCAGAGTTACATCGTCAAGGATTTTAAGATGGACAATAAAAATCATGGCATTTGATTTTGACAAAGGAACAGTTTTCCTTGTGTCGATGAAGATTATCAAGATTACAGTTCAAGAATGAAACAGAAGGAAAACAAGAAAATACTAAGGATAAAATAATACACTGAGTGAAAACAAACGTTCTTCCTTTAAATAAACTCAAAATAGAAACAAAACAAGACCCAATATTAAGCAGAATAGTAGGGAGAATAAAAAATAATATATGGAGCAATTGTTTGATGACAGAACGACCCTTTAAGTAAACATTTTAGAAAATGCCATAATATCCAATGGCGATGTAGCTCTACAAATACTGATAAGGGACATATTAAAAGGAGTACATAATAATGTACATTGTGGCATAACAACAACTCAAAAAAGACTAAAGTTGTATGCATGGTGGTCAGGTTATTCAAAAGATGTAGAGGAATATTTTAAGAGATGCCTGAAATGTGCAGAAATAAAAATAACTTCAAGCAAGTAAAAATCCACTCATGGCCCAAGAAGGCAGAGCCATGGGTTAAGGTCTACATGAATCACACACACATCAGAGATAGGGGATTATTCTTGGTATTAGTGGACTCATATTCAGGATGGCCAGAAGTTGTCATAGTAAAAGCCAGAAATGCCACCACAATAGAGCAAATACTAAGAACCATATTCTCAAGGAATGGAGTACCCCAAACAATAGTCACTGACAATGAACCCGAGTTTTGCAATGAGAACTTATGTGCATGGTTAAAACAAATTGGATGCATCCCATACAAGACAACACCATATCATCCACAATCTAATGGCATTGGGGAAAGAATTTTACAGACGGTGAAAATGAGATTGAAAGAATTCTCACCACTTAATGAAAACATAAATGCATATTTACCAAAAATGCTACTCAGTTACAGATTCAGTCCACATGCGGGAAGGAAAATGAGCCCCTTGACATTAAGAGGAAGACAAATCAGAACCCTCACAAATATGTTCTTTGCAATGATAGAAAAGGTACGATATAGAAAGAATAAAGAGGCAAATCTGAAAAAAGGACAACATATACTGACGCATGCAGATCAGTTCAGAAACAGAAACAAGTTTGATGATGTGAAAATGGAATGTCAGGAACAAGAAGAGGCAGAAAGTTACAAAAGTGGAACAGAGTAGAAAATGGAAGACAGAATGATAGACGAAGATGGAGAAGAAAACAAAGAGAGACCAAGATCACCATTAAAGAGAAAACAAGAAAGATAAGAAGAACAATACAATACAAAAGTCATCAGGAGTAGTAAAAGAAAAAAACAAGGGTGTACAACTCTTCTGGTTCAGAGAGGTGTAGTATCTTATGCAAATTAATAGGCAAGTATAAATAGAGAATAACTGGAGAGGTAAGAAAGAGAAAACCCTGTTGTCACAAAAGACACAGAGATCAATGTGAAAAAATAACAAAGACATTAAAGTAATTTTCTGATACAAGGACTTTTAAAAACAGTAAGGGGATTTTTTTTTATTATAGGTGACAAATATATATCCAAGTGAATACAGAATGAAGAAAAAATTTTTCACAATGTCTAAAACATTAATTTAAATTTAACTGGAGATATATAAAAAGATTCTGTACATGCTCTAAAATATAATTTCTAATACATACATACATACATACACACACACACACACATATATATATATATATATATATATATATATATATATATATACACACTCACTATCATCCGCAGACAGATCTGTTTCGCTGTATCATCAGTACGGTTAGACTCCAACTGCTACATAACCCAGGCTCGAAACCCGACCGAATTGGCGTCAGTCGGCGACTAATATATATATATATATATATATATATATAAATAGATGTTAATTCAACAATATCTTATGGCTATAAAAATTAAAAAAAAATGTTGCTTATTGTTTTAAAAGACCTCTCAGGAAATTAATTTAATATCTTAATTTTGATTCCATGAATTATATTTGAATGAGACTCTTATCTTTGTTATCTTTGTTATCACGGCATTTTTTATGGGTAGTAAAATTTGAATAATTATCTCAACTTTTTTTATTGAAACTGATTGCAAGAGTTATCTGCTCTTGCACCTTATCGTTTCGGCTCTGTTCGGCATGTTGTTTCTCTTATTTATTTGACAAATACTTTCTTAGAATTTCAACAGTACATTGATTCTACATTATATCTAAGAGTTGCTTGTCTTTTAATGAATTTAATATTTACGTGAACGTTACTTGTCTAACAGCATGGTATAATAATATACTTACAGCAACACTACGTCTTGCTGGGGCCTTGGAGAAAAGTGCAGATGTGATGAAGAGTATGCATTCATTGATAAAAATACCTGAAATCCAATCAACAATGATGGAAATGTCCAAAGAAATGATGAAGGTGGGAAGCTTTTTGTTCTCCTTTTTTATTTTTCTTGTTTTACCACATGATTTTTTTTTTTTTTAAATGAAAATTTACCTGCTCATTTTTTTATTAATTCAATTTGTTACGTATGCAGAATGTAAAAAAAGAAAAAAGTAGTAAAAAAAATGCAGTAGTGACACTAGATAAATTCACATGTTATCTTCTCTATTATAATAAAGACCATTCAGTGTGTGTGTGTATATATATATATATATATATATATATATATATATATATATATATATGCTTTCTGTCACACTCATGGAGAGAGACAATAGCAAGGCATCATTGGCTCAGTTGATCCAGTTATGGAAACTCTTGCCACACGTTTGCTCTATAACAGTGTCTGCAATATGAAGAATATGTACATATACACTCTCTATTATAATAAAGACTGTATGTGTGCATATATATATATATATATATATATATCCTTCCTGTCACACTCATGCAGAGAGAGAGAGAGAATAGTGAGAACACATTGAATCTGTTCATTAGAGAGACAATAGCAAGGCAGCGTTGGCTTAGTTCATTCAAAAATGACGGTAAAATATTTGTAAGCATTATTAGCTGTTTCCTCACAGGTTATTCCCCACCCCCTGCCCTGAACATGACAGGAGGGGATATATATTTGATGGCAGAGATACACCCATTAAAAATATTGCATAAGACCATTAACTTATTTAGTAACCTATTTCTGCTATTAAATAATGAACATTATTGTTATAACTTTTTGCAAAATAATTGATTTCCTGTATCATAATTCGATGAATTTTTGTTAAAGAATAGTGAGGGGTTTAATTCTGTTTCTTTTTCCAATCTTTTTACTCTTACGTAGCCCCCTGTGCATCAGTGGCGTTATCGCCTTGCTTGGGGTGATATGAATTAAAAAAAAAAAAAAATTAACGGAAGGGAGTTTCACAGGCAGAAAGTGCAAGAAAAACTGAGTAGAAATGGCAGTTACATTTAACTATTTCAATGATAAAAGGGTGGGGCCCTTGCTGCCAATCTAGTAGCACAATTAAATATGGATGAGGCAACAGAGAAAAAAGATTGCCATAGCAGTTGCCATGAAAATATTTGTAGAAAAGATAGAGGGAAGCCATGTCATGGTAGTGAAAAAAGTGATTGAAGTTGAGGTACCAAGTCAGGTCTGATTACATTGCAGATCCTTTTTTGGATTTTGTCAAGAACTTAGAGATGAATAGCAGGAGCACCTGACCAGATAAGGCAACAGTATTCAATGCACGAATGAATGGTAGATTTTTAAATGTGTAAGATAGATTTTGGTGAGAAAAACTTACTAACCTGACACAGAGAACCAAATTTCCTAGCAATTGATGCAGCTATACATTTGATGTAGTTGTTCCACTTCAGGTTGGTTGAAAAACTGAATCCAAGGAGACAAAGTGTGTTGCTCTTCTGGAGACTAGCATCCTGGCTGGCAGGAAAGTTTCTCTATGGTGGTTAAAAAGGATAGCAATTTTCTTTTGAGGGCTTTAAAATTTACAAGCAATTTTCTGTCCCCATTTAACCTCTGATTGATGTTAAAAATATGTAAGTACTACTTAATTACATTGTTTTCAAGTTGAAAAATAAATCATCTGCAAGTTTGTAATTTTTGTTTATTTGTAAGGTTGTATGTTATGTTATATGCAGTTAAATGCATTAAAATATACATAAGTACTTTACATAACTTTACATAAGTAATATGTAAATCAAGGAAATCCTTATTATTGACCCAAAGAATTGGGAGTTCAATACCAGGCTAGAGCAGTGATGAACGAGTAACTTAGAGAGTTAAGTTAAAGAGAAATAACTACCAGAAGTGGCATCTCACATGGAAGAGAATGGTATACTCCAGTGATCAAAATGAAAGGTTTGGTTTGAAATTCCTAGCACTTGAAGAAGTGCTAGGAATTTATATTTATATTATTTATATTGTTCAGACTTTTGTCTTCATCTTTATTGTCGTGTTTACAATGTTTCAGCTGTTGTATGCTCCAGCCTTCTTCAAGTGCTAGAAATTTCAAACCAAACCCTTTATTTTGATCACTGGAGTATACCATTCTCTTCCATGTGTGATGCCACTTCTGGTAGTTATTTCTCTTTAACTTAACTCTCTAAGTTACTCGTTCATCACTGCTCTAGCCTAGTATTGAACTCCCAATTCTTTGGGTCAAGTCACTGGAACTAACTCATGCCTATATCCATTGGGCCTTGAGGACACATGACTCAATGGATATAGGCGTTGGTTAGTTTCAGTGAATTGACTCAGAGTTGTGAGTTCAATACTAGGCTACAGCAATAGGGAACAAATAACTTAGAGATTTAAGTTAAAGGGAGATAACTACATATCTAGCGGAAGTATCATTTCATATGGAATGAGAATGATATACATCAGTAATTGAAATATAGGGTTTGATTTGAAATTCCTAGCACCTGAAGAAGACCAGAGTGTACAATGGCCGAAATGTTGTAAACATGAGGACAACAGCCTGAATAATGTAAATAATGTAAATACCTCATCTCAGAACTATAGACAAATACAAAAAATGATAAATTAACTTTCATATATTTTAAGCTTTATTACAATCCCAATCATCCTTTTTTTTCTTTTGCAAATTTAACATTGTCAAGAAGTGAATGTAGTTAAAATAATAGGAAAGGAAAAACTGTTTGACCTTCCATATTTTTGCAGACATGAAGGCCCAGACTGCCTAAATTTCTTTTCAAAAGTTCAAATATATTCGTTGTTTTGTCTCCAGATATATCTCTGTTTATTACTCTGTCTTTGTTCATTTTATACTGCAGTTGATGTCATTTATTTTATGAGATTTTTAAGCAAAATTGCAAGTCACTCCAAAATTAATTTTAAGAGTTATGTGCTTCTTTTCTATGGCTCACTATTTCCTGGATACTTAGAGAGAATTACATAATTTTAGGAATTCTTTAATTGCTTGATTATTAAATAACCAGCCAACTCACATTTTCTTTTAAATCCTTATACATTTGTAAAAAGAACATATGTTTGTATTTAAGTATAAAATAGTCATTTAAGAAATACATTTTTTATATATTATTCAACTTAGTATGTTATAACACAAAGCTGAAAAATATATTAATGCTTTTTTTAATCAATTTACTATTATATATTTAGCCTTAGAAATCTGCATTATTAATGTCCTTTTTGTTTCCATTTTCTCTGAAACCTTGTTGTTGCTCACATGTTCAGTCCATGGTATTCTCAGCATCCTTCTGTACTATCATATTTTTTCTGTTGCTTCAAGTCTCTTCTTTATAAGTGGTGAGATTGTTTAGCATTCACTGCCATATAGGAGAAATGATATTACTTAACAGTTCAGTACTCTTTTCTTTGTATCTAACAAAACTTTTCTGTTTCTTAATACTTTGCTCAGCTTATGGAAGGCACCTTTTTACTATCTGTTGTAGAGCAGCTGACATCCCTCTAGCCCTCTCAAAGATGAAATGGTCTATGAACTGAAATAGCTATATAAATAAAGATTATTAGCAGTTTGGAATTCGGAGTGTCATCGACTATTATTATCCAACTGTGCTCTCTGTGTCCCTAATAACTTAAGGTCTTCTCTCTTTTAATTATTGTTATTGTTTTATCTGTGTTTGTCTTGTTTGTACTTAATATCTGTTAGCACAGATATTGTGCTGTAGATGCTTCAGCACACATCAGCTGGTATTGTACTGCCACCTCGGAGATACTATACTATCTCAGTGCATCTTTAGATTTTAGTGTCACACGTTCCATCCTTCATTAAAATATCCAATGAAAACAATAATAACAATGTTCTTCATTTTAGGAGAGACCCTGAGGAGATACTTTGGCTTTTTTAACTTCTAGTACCTTTCTCTCCTGGCCATATTACGTGTATTGTACATTTTGTTAATGTGCGTTGTGGTGCAGTGGATATTGGCTCGGAACGAGAAATTGGGGAGCTGAGTTCGAATTCTAGTTGAATTTATATTTACTTACACGCAAATACCCTTGGGAAAGGTATTAATCCGTCTATTCCTTCCAGTTATGGGTTAAATAACAAAACAGATTGGGTTCTATCGCAATGGCAGCCTACTGTGGGATAATCTTCTGCCCAGTCAGTCATGCCTTGAAAGAGACATGATCGCCCGAGCGTGTATCACGTATGGCACTTAACTGACTGACTGTCTGTGTTTGTCTATATTTGAGATGAAGTCTTATTATTTACACTATTTACCTTTTTCAGGCTGTTGTCCTCATCTTTGTTGCCATATTCATGATGTTTCAGTGGTTGTACCCTCTGGCCTTCTTCAGGTGATTAGAATTTCCTCAAGGGCACATGGCCCAGTGGATAAAAGCATGGGTTAAATCCAGTGACTTGACCTAAGGAGTTGTGAGTTCAATACCTGGCTCCAGCAGTGGAGAACAAAACCATCAAGTGTTAATGGGAAATAACTGATACCGAGACATGTGGAAGTGGCACGATTCATGGAACTAGAACAATCTGGTGAATGAAATAGAGGGTTCAGTTCCAAATTCCAATCATCTGAAGAAGCTAGGAGTGTACAATGGCTGAAACTTTGTGAATATGGCAGCACAGATGAGGACAACAGCTTGAACAATGTAAATAGTTACATTACCTCATCTTGGAAATATAGACAGATCCTGAAGAAAGTGTGTATAATAGGCAGACTGCTTTGACTATGGAAACAAAGATGAGGACAACAGTCAAATGTAAATAGTGTAATGTCTGTGTTTTAGTAAAGAATAATATCACTTAGATGTGTGACTAAAATTTTAGATAATTATGCAAGAACAGTTTGTATATTTAAGGAATTGCTTTTATTTAAAATAATCAATATATTGTTGAATATAACACGTCACTCAATAAGTCCTGGGCCTGACATATAGATGGTGTTACTAATAAAAAATTCATATGATTTTTATGAAATACTAACCTTCAAATGGCACATGACAAAATTTGGGCCTAATCAGATTATTAGTTTACAAATTAGTTATTTAAGTGAAGCTCCTCTTGCAAATTTTCAAAACGATAGAAAAATCTAAAATTCATGTATTGATAGAGCATTGGTTTCTGATGGGAAAAATACTGTTCAAGTAAAGCAATAGCTTGATAAGTGTTATTGAACTCTACTCTGTTGGAAACAGCGGTTAAGAGGTGGTATGCTGACTTTAAACATGGTCGTACAGACACAAATGATGTTGAACTCTCACGTCGCCCAAAATCGGCACTTGAACCAGAAAACACCAAAAAAATCCATAAACTCGTTTTGGCTGATTGTAAATTGAAGTTGCATGAAATAGCAGAAGAGTTGAACATTTCTGAAGGCAGTGTATTCACCATATTGCATGAACATTTGTCAATGAAAAATCTGTGTGCTGTGCTTGCTCACAGTCGATCAAAAACAACAACGCGTTGATGATTCAGAGCATTGTTTGCAACTGTTTCAATGCAAGGAGTTTTTTCTGTAAATATGTAACAGTGGATGAAACATGGATCCACCACTTCACTCCAGAGTCAAATTGATAGTCAGCTGAGTGAACAGTAGCAGATGAAAGTCGTCCAAAGCAACCAAAGACACAAATATCAGCAGGCAAGGTTTTGGCCTCTGTATTTTGGGATACGCAAGGTATTTTGTTCACTGATTACCTTGATAAAAGAAGAGCCATCAATAGCAAATATTATATAGCATTATTGGTATGCTTAAAGGAAGAAATTGCCAAAAAAACAGCCACAAATGAAGAAGAAAAATGTGAACTTCACCATGACAACGCACCATGTCAAAAGTCAATCGTAACGATGGCAAAACTACATAAATTGCACTTGAGATTGCTTTTGCATCCACCTTATTCTCCAGATCTAGGCCTCAGCAACTACTGGATGTTTGCAGACCTCCAAAGAATGTTCCAAGGAAAGAGATTTTGCTCTATTGAAGAAGTGATATTGGAAACTGAGGTGTATTTTGAGGACAAAGACAAATCATTCTACAAAAGAACATCGAATTGTTAGAGAAGCTTTGGAATCAATCACTCTAGAAGGAGACTATGTTGAGAAATAAAATTGAATTTTGCCTAAAAGTTGTTGTTTTAGTAGTTAGGCCTGGGATTTATTGAGCGATGTGTTAAACATACTGGATTATTGGTTTTAATAAAGAAATAAACAAAGATTGAGTTTTTGTTTGTATTTCTGAGATGAGATATTGTAACTATTTACATTGTTCGGACTGTTGACATCATCTTTCACAATGTTTCAGCCATTGTACACTCCGGCTTTTTTCAGGGGATATACATTGGACTCTAGAATGAACCCTTTATTTTATCCACTGGGGTTGATTGTTCTAGTTCCACATGCTGGGACAGATATCCAGAATAGGTATGGCATGTGGAACTAGAACACTTACTCTAGTAGATGAAATAAAGGGTTTGGTTCAAAATTCCAACATATCTCACCTGAAGAAGGCTGGAGCTTACAACAGCTGAAACATCGTGGATATGACAATGTTAGTCAGTTAGTCAGTTAAGTGCCATACATGATACATGCTTGAGTGAGCATGTCTCGAAAGAGACATGACTGACTGGGCAGAAGATTATCTCGCAGTAGGTTGCCATTACTTTCTGTGGTAGACTGGTTGCCAGCCAAGGCTATGGAACTCAATCTGTTCTGTTATTTAACCCATAACTGGAGGGAAGAGACAAATTAATACCTTTCTCAAGGGTATTTGTGCATAAGTGAATGCAAGGAATTCAACTGGAATTCCAAGTCAACTCCCTGATTTCTCGTTCCGAGCTGATAATCTACTGCATTATAAACAAAGTAAATAGTGTGAAAAGATTGGGTTGTAGTTAAAATTTGATTATTCTTTCACTTACACAAACTCAAAATCTACTTAAATAGCATTGATGCTGTAACAGAACATTTAAAATCTCAAGTATCCTTTTGTAGTACTTAATAGGAGTGGGGGCAGAGGGTGCAATGGCTCTGGGTATCTATATTGGAAGGACACCCAATCTTAGAGTGAAATAAAAAAAATCTAGTTTATATTTCATTTGAATAAAGTGTTTATTTCCTGTTTCATCTGTTTTTACATATTTAAAATGTCTTCCTTTTTCATATTTCTCAGTACTAGGCCCCTATAGAGCCCCTCCTACTTGAGTCTTAGAGGCATGTAATCAAGGTGTTGGCCTTGGTCATCACTAAACATTACCAAACCTCTGCACATCACTGGTACTTAGGCTTATTAACATAACAGAATTTTGTGATATGAGTGAGTGCTAAAATGTTCTTGACCTGGCCCACTTCCTGATATCTAATCAAATTTTCTTTTTAACTCCTTGGGTGGAGCAAAAACTTTTCAGCACTTAAGCATACATTGTATTACAGTAACAAATCAAAACATGTAAAGTTTTATCATCATTGTGTTGTATCAAGATGTCAACTCTGGTATTTTCAGGCTGGAATTATTGAAGAGATGCTGGAAGACACAATGGAAGGGTTTGAAGATCAGGATGAACTTGAAGATGAAGCCCAAGAAGAAGTAGATAAAATTTTGTTTGATTTAACGGCAGGTGAGAATTTAAAAAAAAATTATTCTATTCCTCCCCAAATACATAAGGAGTATATATATATATATATATCTATATATTTAAAAAAATCTTTTTAATCATTTCACCCCAAGCAAGGTGATAATACCACTAGGATGCAGGGGATTACAAGAAGTGAAAGAAAATGAGAAAACTTTAGTGAAGAAAGGACAATAAAAAACAGTGTTCAAGAATACAGAAGATGGTGATTGATGTTGCATTTAAAGTTTTGAAGATTGTAGGTGGCAGATAAATGAGAAATCAAAAGAGAATTCCACACATGACAAGTTTTTTTTTCTTTTTTAATCATTTCACCCCAAGCAAGGCATTCCACTGCCACTATTGCGCATGGGGCTACATAGGGGAAGGAAAAGAGAAGGAGTGGTTAGACATAGGGAATGTCAGGAGGAAGGTGACAGATGAGTAAGGATACCGAGGATGAGGGTTGGGCAGATGGGAAGAGTGTTTGATAGAATGAGAGCAGGTTAGTGTGTTAGGAGGTGTCTATTGACCTTACATTTAAACTCCTGGAGATTGTAGCTGTCAGGGAAGCAATCGTGTGGAAGGGAATTCCACAGTCGGGAAGTGCGAGGGAAGAAACTGTTGGAGTAGAAGATGCGGTTGCATTTTATCGGTTTCACTGTAAAAGGGTGGGATCTAGTTGCCAATCTAGTATCTCATGCAAATTCGTATTTAGAGGGCACCAGTGATCTAAGTTCATCGGAGCAGAAGCCGTGAAAGTATTTATAGAAGAGACACAGGGAAGTCACGTCGCGCCGGTGGGAGAGAGACTGCAGGCGGTCTGCCAAGTCGGTATCTATCACATTACAGACCCTCCTCTGAACCTTATCGAGAAGCCCGAGGAGAATAGCAGGGACACCCGACCAGATATGGCAGCAGTATTCAATGCACGGGCGGATGGTAGATTTATATATATATGCAGGATAGATTTAGACGGAAAAAACTTCCGGGCCCTACACAGAGAACCGACTTTTATAGCAGCAGATTTAGCAATGGATTCGATATAGTCGTTCCATTTGAAGTTTGCTGAAAGTGTGAGACCAAGGAGGCGTAGTGTTTTACTCTCTGGGAGGCAAGCCTGGTCCATGCTAATGGGTGGTAGGTGAGATTGTCGATGATGGTTAATTGAGAGTAGCTTCGTTTTAGAAGCATTAAAGTTTACTAGCCATTTGTTACCCCAGTCCACTATGGATTGGAGGTCTTTTTCAATCTCGGCTGCGAGGTTAGCTTTGACGCCTACACCAGATTTTTGATCGAGACAAGAGTAAACAGTGGTGTCATCAGCATACAATCCTACTTGGGCTCTTATGGAATCAGGGAGATCATTAATGTATATCAGGAAGAGTGTAGGACCTAAGATGGAGCCTTGGGAGACACCTGCGTTTGTATGGTAGTTCTGGGAGGCATGTCCATTTAATACCACCTTCATTGTGCGGTTAGAGAGGAACGACTGGATTAGTTGAAACAAATGTCCAGTTATACCATAGCTCCGCAGTTTACATAGAAGGCCAGCATGCCAAACTCTGTCGAACGCCTTAGATATATCCAATGCAACGGTTCGGGCTTTGCCATTCCTGTCGAGTGTCTGGTATATGTACTCGGTGATGGTCATTAGCATATCAGCAGTAGACCTGGTGAAGCAGAAACCATATTGCTTGTCCGAGAGGAGCCTGTGTGCTGTGAGATGCTGAACCACCTTGGCGTTGATAATGGCTTCGAACACTTTGCCAAAGATCGGAAGAAGGCTGATAGGGCGGTAATTTGCAGGGTCCGAGGGTTCTCCAGTGTTTTTAAATATAGGAACTACAGAGGAAGATTTCCAACAGGCAGGAAAGCAGGAAGCAGATAGGCAGAAGTTGTAGAGCTTAGAAAGAACAGAGGAGAGTTCAGGGGCACATTTCTTTAAGACTATGGTTGGGATTCCGTCCCCACTGCTCGCTTTGTGAGGGTCAAGTTTTAAGATTATCTTAGAGACAAGTGAAGGTGTAATGTGGACATCATTCAATTGTGCCTCGGTTCTAGGTGATAAGTTGGGTGTAAAAACTCCAGACGAGTCCAGACTCGAATTGTTCGAGAATCTGCGGGCAAAGCATTCAGCCTTATCTGCTGGGGAGGTTAAGACCTCAAATTTGTTGATTAGCGAGGGTATTGTGGACTTACTCTTGTTAAGTACTCTTTTACAGAGTCGCCAGTAGTCTTTAGCGCCGAATTTAGAGCATGCTATGCGTTGCTTCATTCTGGCAGCAAACAACATCTTAGCTTCCTTAAGTATCCTTTTACACTTATTACGAGCTGAAGTGAAAAGGCGCCTGTTTTGGTCTGACGTGTAGTTACGATAGAGTCGGAAGAAATGATTCCGGTGGGCAATGGCAGCCGAGCAAGCGGGTGAAAACCATGGAGACGAATGAGATTTAAGCTGGAATTTCCTAGCAGGGATGAAGGCATCGATGCCAGCCTTAACCCAGGAGGAGACCTCGGATGCACATTTTTCGATGGGAAGACTAAAAACGTTGTTCCAAGGGATGTCACAGAGGAAGTCTTGGAACGAATCCCAGTCTGCTCTTTGATAGCAATAGGATATTCTACTTGTCTGGGTTTCATGGGTCGGGCGGGAGTGGAGTGAAATATTGACGGACACTACAGTGTGGTCAGAGTTTCCGAGTGGGCAGAGTTGTCTAGTAGTGCAAGAGTCTGGGATGGAAGTGAAGCAGAGGTCTAGAAGTGAGTCCCTTCCGTTAGGGTTGTCGGAGAAATGCGTGGGGAAGTCCACTACTTGCGTAAGGGATTGGGTGATTGAAAAGTTCATGGTGTGGACACCAGCAGGGTCGGTGACAGCGTTCTCCAGCCACTTGGTGTGGTGGGTGTTAAAGTCACCAAACATGAATACATGGGCAGAGGGATGGGAAGAAATGGCTTTGTCGATATTGTCAGAAATGATGTCAAGTAACAAACAGTCAGGGGAGGAAGGAGAGCGGTAGAGAAAGAAGAGATAGCTAATCGAGCTGAGAAGTGAGAGGCGGAAGCACATGAAAGAATGATCTGGGTATTCAAAAGATGACACCCTAGCTAAGGGAAGGTGTTCGCTGACATAGACACCAAGACCATGCATAAAGTGCATGAAAAGAAACTATTAGAATAAAAGTGGCAGTTGCATCTAGGTAGTTCAACAGCCAATTGGTCTTCTGTAGTTGCCAATTTAGGAGCACACTTAAATGCATCTAATCAAGACACTAAGCAGGAAGGAGGGACTCATCAGAACAGTTACCATGAAAATATTTGTACAAAAACAGAGGAAAGCCTTGTCATTTGGTGATAAATTGACTGAAGTTGGCATGCCAGATCAGGATTGATTATATTACAGACCCTTCTTTGGATTTTGTCAAGAGTTTTGAGATACACAGCAGGAGTACCAGAACAGATATGGCAACAATATTTGATACACAGACTAATGGCCAGAAAAAATTTTCTGGCATGATAGTGAACCAACTTTCTTAGCTCCACTTCATGTCAGTGGAAAATGTGAGCCCAAGAAGGCATAGTGTTGCTCTCCTGGAGATGCTAGTCATCAGCCATGCTGATGGCAAACTGAAAAGGTTATCTGTGGTAATTAAATGAAAGCAGTTGTGTTTTGTATATATATATATATATATATATATATATTTTTTTTTTTTTTTTTAAGGTATTTGAGCCATTTTTTGCTCCAGTTAACCACTTATTAGAGGTCCTTTTTGAGAGCAGTTGCCAATTTGACTTTGTTGGGTCTGTCAAACTTGCTAGATAAAAGTAAATGGTTGTGTCATCTGTATAAATATCTGATCTGGTTGGGGATGGTACACTGGGAGGTAAGAATGAAGATCAGAAACAGTGTAGGTCCAAGGATAATATCAGGTGTGTGCAAAAAGAAAAACCACAAAAAAAAAACTGATTTTTCTTCTCTGTATGAAGTATCTAGTTTTCAAAGAAGATTACTAAGAAATTTTGCACACTCCTAATAGATGAATATGTTTAAGCTGATAGTGTCAGTATTGTAAAGGATAAGGGAAATCAAACTGAACTTTTCCTCTTAAATCATTTCTTTTTATATAACTTTAAATACTAGTCAGATGAAATTCTATCACAAAAATATACTACCTTCCATTTAACCAATAGAACTGATTTCATCTATTTTGTTTATTCATCTCTTAGTTAACATGACAGTTACACCCTGCCAGTACCTAATAAATAATGGAATATTCCATTTTGATCATGTGGAAAGACGAAAAAGACATATCTACACCTCCCTACTTAAAATAATGACCATCATTCATATTTGTGATTGATTGCTATTGCAATATTTTGTTAAAGTTGTTAAGCTCAAATGTTTAGCCATGAGATAGAGGAATTTCTATGGATATTTTATTGTTGTAAAACTTGCCTTCAACTTAACAGATATCTTATTGTTTTATAACTTGCCATGAGCTTATTCAGTCTTAAGAATTAAGATTCATCAGAAAATTAAATAAAACCCATGAAATTTTTATGAGTATTCCAGTACATGAGAGGGTGTTGAAGAAATGATAAGAGAAAGATGGGAATCAAGGAGATAGAAGATAGTAATTGACAATGCACTTAAAATTTTGGAGATTGTAGTTACCAAGGAAGCAAGTATATGGAAGGGAGTTCCACAAACAAGAAGTGTGAGAAAAGAAGCTGATAGAGTAGAAGTTATATTTTATTATTTTGATGATAAAAGGATGGGCCTAGTTGCTAATTTAGTAGAAGTAAATTCATGTGGTTGGAGCACTAAGGGGAAAAAGCTTGTCAGAACAGAAACTGTGAAAATATTTGTAGAAAAGACAGAGGGAAGCCACATAGCATCAGTGAGAAAGTGACTTAAGTCTAGTGCAAATTGGGATTGATTACATTGCAGATCCTCCTTTGGATTTTCTCAAGAATTCCAAGATGAACAGCAGGAGCACCTAAGCAGATATAGTAACAATCTTCAATACATGAATGAATAGTAGATTTATAAAGATGGATTCTGATGAGAAAAACTTTCTGGTTCAATACAGTGATCCAACCTTCTTAGCTATTGATTGGATGTAGTCGTTCTACTTGAGGTTGAGAGTGAGGTTGAGGAGGTGCAGTGTGTTGGTTTCAAGGAGATTAGCATCATCCATACTAGGGGTTAAAGGAGAGCAGCTTCATTTTGGATCTATTCAAACTTACCAGCCCTTTTTTTTACTCCCATCACAGACTGGAGCTCCTTTCCTAGAGCAGCAGTGAGGTTTTTGTCAGCCTTAGCAGATTTCTTTTTGAGATGGTAGTAAATGGTAGTGTCACTTGTATAGATGCCTACTTGGGAACTGATTACATCAGGAAGATCATAGGACCTAGAATAGACCCTTGAGGGATGCCCATGTTCATATGAAAGGATCTGAACCATCATGACATGATAGGAACAACTGGATTAAATTGAATAATCATCCAGTTATACTTTACGCCTGGAGCTTGCGCAGAAGGTCAGCATGCCAAACTCGGTTAGAAGCTTTTGAGATATCCAGGGCAAGATATTGAGCTTTGCTATGCTTATCAAGAGCCTGGTATATATATATTCAGTGATGGCTGTTAGACCTGGCAAAGTGGAAGCCATACTGCTTGTCAGAGAATAGTTTGTGAGATGATGAAACATTTCAGTATTGAAAGTAGCCTCAAATACTTTGCCAAAAAATGTTAAGAGTTAGATAGAGTGATAATTAAAGGGGTCAGAGGGCTCTCCAGAGTTTTTGAAAACAGGAACTACCGAGGAGGACTTCCAACAAGAAAGAAAGTAGGAAGCAGTGACGCAGTAGTTTTGGAGTTTGGAGAAAACAGGAGAGCAATCAGAGGTACATTTCTTTAGGATGTTGACTGGAATTCTATTACCTCTTGCTTTATGAGAATCAAGCTTAGAAATTATGTTAGAGACCAGAGATGGAGCTATATATACAGTACTCAGTTGAACCTCAGTTCTTGGTGGGAAGTTGAGTGTGGGTATTCTAGACGAGTCAAGTGTGAAGTTTGAAGTGAATTTGTCCGCTGTGGCTGTGAGGACCTCAAATTTAAAATTGAATAGAGGAGGTATTGAGGGTTTGCTGTTGTTTAACACAGTTTTGCAGAGCCACCATTAGTCTTTGGAGCCAAACTTGTGGGATGTGATATGCTGTTTCATTCTATCAGCAAACAATATCATTTTGTTAATTAATGCAACAGCGAAAAGTATTGATCATCCAAACATTATGCTAAGAAAGACTGCAAAAAGTAAGTATGAATGATAAAATTTGATATTGCATAAGATTTATATTGCTATGTCAATTTTTTTTCTCATAAACACTGCAGGTCATATTTATTAGGCCAGCCCAGTTTGAAAGAAAAATGATGTATTTCATACTATTTTTAGTATTTATTGCCAAGTGGATAATTGTAAATGAAAATATAATGGTTCTTTGCAGAATTTTACAAAGCAGCCAGGTTGGAGTAGATAGACTAAACTATCGCCTGGTTCACACTCCACCCACGTCTATTGTACAGGTGTAGAGGCTCATCTCTTGTTCCCTGTTTAGGATGTGGTTTCCGGCTTTCTCTTTTCCAAATCTTTTCACTCTCACGTAGCACCCTGCACATCAGTGGCGTTACTGCCTTGCTCGGGGTGATATGATTAAAAAAAAAAAAAAGCCTTCGCCAATAAGAAGAGACTGGCATGGGGAAGAGATCACAAAAACTGGACACCAGAACAGTTCATTTGATGCACAAAGAATGATTCTTTTTTAATACTGCACAATAATATTTAGAATTATTCACATGGCAATAAATATTAAAAATAGTATAAAATACATCATTTTGTTTAAAAAAAACTGGGGTGGTCTAATAATTATGGCTAGTAGTATAGTTCTTACTATTGTTAAACACTATTTAATTTTGGTAAAAGTTAAGATTTGTTGTATTTGTCTCTGACTCAGCCTTTAAACACTTTGTTTCTATTGCCTTGTTTCTTATTCTACGCTTTGTATTTGTTGTATAAAAGATTTTATTAAATTTTGTTTACTTTAAATGTTAAAAGAAATTGTTGTTTGGCAGGGAATATTTATAACATGTATCTTTTATTGACTTACATTCGTTTCTTTCTACTGTCTTAATTCCTTGTTATGTTGTCTTTCAGGGGAACTTGGTAAAATGCCAACTGCTGTCAAAGACTCGTTACCGTCGACTGATGTCATTGGAGCAGCTGCATCGGCTTCTCCTCTTTTGGATGATGATGAAGATGAAGAAGATGACATGCGAGCCCGGCTGGAGGCATTGCGTAGCTAGAACACAAGGTTCTCCTCAACACAAAAGACAAACACGCACACAAAACACATACACCAAGACTGTTAACTCTCTTTCTCTCACTTTCACACATAAACGCATATACATGTATGTATATATCTATATATAATGAATGTATATATCTAAATATAATTTGTATGTCTGTGTACACACAAGTGGGCTAAAAGTTATGAGTAAATACATTTTTGAAAAGATTTTTTGATATATCAGATAACCTTAGTTTATTTTTTCGAAATGCACTTTGTTGTTATCTTCCATTGTTACCAAAAGAGAAACGGTCAATTTTTGGAGGAAAAATTAGTGGAGGATTTTTTTTTATTACATAGCATGAAAGAGCTCATTAGATCAAGGATGTTTTAAATAAAGGTTCAGTTCTTAGTGCCACCATGGAATTTCAGTTGGCAGATTGCTAAAATATATTTAATTCTGACAAATGATTCCCTACTTTTCTATGTTGGTATCCTGTATGATTGACAGTGGATTAAGTTCTTGGAAAAAAAAACAAAAAAAAAAAACAAGTGAGATAGTGATATTAATTTCATTAAGATTATTAAGAGCATTTTAAATAGGTTAAGATTCTGGGGTACCATAACATTTAGTCTTTGAATATAAGTAAAACAAATCCATTTTAGCTATATCAGTAACAATGATGTGACTATTAGTCTGAATAAATTGGGAAATAATAATGCTAACTATTATTATTATTAACATCTAAATCTGAATTTGATACATTTTATGGCAAACACAGTGTGAAAAGGATGGTTTTCCCATGGCACTGCTATTATTTTAACTGTCTTCACTCTTCAGCAATGTTTGTTTAAAAAGCAATGATTAGAATTGTAATAAAAATGTCAAAGTGAATTTATATATTTTTGTTCTTAAGAAGTGATCACAAAAATATTAAACACTATTTATTTCTTAGATTGTTTATTTATAAGAATAGTTTTTTATTTACAACATTCTAAAAACTAATACAATTAAGACTAATGCAATATTTATTGGATACCAACTTATAAAGAAATAAATATGAAAACATTTTTTATTCATAAATTTATAAGCATTTACTAAATTATTAAAATATGTGAACCAACTATTAGGAAATCATTATTATTTACCATTTTATAAACAATAAAAAATCCTGTAAATAATTTAATAGTGTAAATAAACAATCTAATAGATAAATAGTGTTTATTATTTTTGTTGTAAATTGTCAACAACAAAAAATGTATAAATTCACTTTCATCATGTTTAGCTTTTATTACAATTCTAATCATCACTTTTTAAAACAAAAGACATTGATGGGTAGTGAAATTAGTTAAAATAATTGTGGTGTGAAGGGGAAAAAGCTGTCCTTTTTAAAACACCTATTTTTGTGAGCACACAAGTCCAGGTTTGCTTATTTTACAAAGTAGTTGAGAAAATTTTACTTTTCAAATAAAAATGATGTCATTCCTAAAAATATAAATCCGAATAAGATTCTATAGAGGTATTTTTTAAAATTTTAGTTCACTGGGAATGTAAAAATAAAAAAAAATGATTCAGGTCTGTAAATCATAAATACTGTGAACTGAAGGGTATTAAATAAGAAAACCAACTGATGTATCGTTTGTATAAAATTTTATGAAGCTTACATTATATACAATTACTCAGTTTGTGTTATAAAGGGTTGCTGACAGAAGATCAACAACAACATTTTACATTGTACTGATTGGCTTTCGAGTACAGCTTTCGAGTACAGCTTATCAAAAAGTGATGAAGATAAGGGTTACATATGTAAATCATGAGTATCATTTGAGCTTTGTCTATATAAGTATTATTACTGAATGAATACTAAACATATTGGTGAAGTGAATTGCCTTGAAAATTGTTATCCTGACCTCAAATTGTCATAAGTGAAGCTTTATTTCCCATTCAGATACAATGTTTGACCTTTGGTCAGATATTAACTAGGCTACTACATGGATAACACTTGGTTAGACTAATTAAAAAAAAAGAAAAAAAAAAGTTGTCATCTGGTTTTATCAAACTCTCATAACAATACAAAGTGATTGCTGAAAATTTCTTGGCCCCAACCTATGTCACAAAATCAGTATTTCAATGGCCAAACATCAGAAGACTGATTTTGGCAAGTGAGGTTAGGTCAAGAATTTTGTAGCTTCAATTTGTATACAAGTTACTTTAAACATATTTGTTTCATTGCAGTTAAAAACTTAATTTTTAAACTGTGACTTAAATTTGCTGAGAACGTTTTCTGGTTGCATTTCTTTGTTAGTTTTCATTTTTCTTCTGTAAAGTATTTTGCAACTTCACTTCAAATTTTCATTGACTAAAAATAAAGTTTTATTTTTAAATATGCATGACTGTCAACATATATAATCCTCTGTAAATATCACATGGATTTTGAAACTACCAACAGATCTTAGTATCCAGATGTTTTCACTCTGTTATGAATGCCTTAGTCTTGTTTATGATGGCCTGGCTACTATGATCTGACCGAGTATTTCAGTCCTTCTCTTGTTCATTTGGCATTTAAAAAAATAATTAAAACTTTATTGATTCTATTTGACAAAAAACAAATGATAACGATCATTAAATAATTATATTATCATCATTAAACAAAAAATGAATAATAAAACCTAATCAATTTTGCAATAACCACTTTCATTTATAGTTATTGATGAAAAAATTAATAAGAGTTTTTAAAATTAAAATTTTTGAAAAATTTATACAATCAAAATTGTCATATAAAATAGTGTATTCTTAGAAATCTAAAAGAATTATATATTTTTATCACTTGATGTAAATAAATTAATTCAAGTGATCATCATTAGTATTAAAATGACAATCTTTTTTGTTTTGATTTTATCAAATGAAAATGAATAAGATTACTATGAAATATTTAATCTGATTCTGTTATTAAATTCAATTGCTTGAAAATCAAAATTGATTACACATGGGATTAGAGGAAGTGAAACATTTCAAAAGCTGAAATTTCAATCAGAAAATAAATTTCTGGCAATTTTTTTTCTTTTTTTTGCTTAATGTGCTTTGCCAAATTTTTCTTGCATTTAAAAACTAAGAATAGATTCAAACAAAAAAACTGATTTGTACCTTTTTCATGTTGATGCACTGAGAGTTTTCAACTTTATATTATAGAATGAATTTGTATTGGGCTAATTGTTCACCCATTTTGGAATAATGCCCAGTCATTTTATTACTTTTCAATTGACATATTTAAATCTTGTATTTACCCTTTGAAATTACACATACACAGTACTTTTTCAAGAAAAATGAACTGCTCAGTTTATTTAAATGCAGATCTTAAATGTTTTTACAATTTTAAAATTAGATAACTGCTTTATTATCCATTTTTCACTAATTTTCATGAATTTTAATGTTTACATTATTTTAGATATGACTACCTTCCAACTATCAAAGTTGAACTGAAAAAGTAACTAAAAAAAAACAAATTAAGACTACTGTGTAAGTCAATGCTGCAGGTTTTGGTAATTTTTTTTAAATTGAAAAAAACAATTGAATCTGGAAATCATTTTGTGTAATATATGGCTATGTGTTGGGAAGTATAAATATTCTGCTATGTGCTTCTAGAAATAATCTATAAAATAATCTGCAAATATAAAATAATTAAAAATTTAGTAGTTTTCAACCTTTGTGAACAGATCATTATTTAGACCCTGTACTTGCCCAATGAATCTCAGATCTGTGATCTTTTAATTGGCAAATCTTTGATTTTTTTTTTTATTGTGGTGAAAATATGGTGAAAAACTGCTAAATTTGAAACATTAGATGATTTTTTATTAGTGAAATTTTGTTCCTTTCTGACATTAGAATAACAATAGTTAAATGAAATAGTTACAAGCTTTGTGCCAGATTGTCTTTTTTATGCAAATCCATTTAAAAAAAAAATGGCTGCTTATAGGAACCAAAAATGTTCAGTGTCAGTGTGTTCTGCTTCAGCAGAGTTTTGTGTATATTTATTCATTAATATTTCTATTATTGGTATTTGTGTGAATTCATGATGCGCAAATACTCTTGGGTAAAGTATTAATCTGGTGCTTTTTCCTCTAGCTATGGGTTAAATAGCAGGCCCAAATGGGTACTATAGCCTAGGTTGGCAACCAGTCTACCTGTTGCGGAAAACTTATCCAGTCAGTCATGCCTCTCCTGAGACATGATCACCCAAGCATGTGTCATGTATGGCACTTAACTGACTGATATTACTGGCTTCTTTAAAGAAAAATTCTGGTACAAGTCTGCTTGATTATATATATATATATATATATATATATATATATATATTGGAGGGAAAATGTATGGCAAAGAAGTGGAAAAATCTTTCATGTGACGTGTTTTGTTCTTCGGGATTTCACTGGACTGAATTTTTGATGATGTCTTAAAAGATGAAATGTGTCACAAAAAATTTCCACTTTGTCATACATTTTCACACATCTATTTATCTATCTATCTATATATCTATATATTGATAAAAGACATAGAAATGTTCTGGTGACCTAAACTGGTGTATAACAAGGGTTTTCCCATGGAAATCCCAATGAATCTGTCTGAAGTGAGTGATCATATTTGAGGCCACAACACCATGAGCCACATGTAAATTATCCATCAAGGCTGCAGCTGGGCAGACATAATCCTTTTCAAACTGGCTCACCAGTTCATCATTTGCAGGCACTTTCACTTCCATGAGGGCAAATGTGCGATATTCTAAAGTTGGGATGTACTGAAGAGGAACCATGAAAGCCTCATATTCCATATCCTGCTGCTTGAATATGCGGTCACTGTTCATCCAACGTGTTGCATGATCAGCACTGCGAAAAGTCAGGAGAGTAATGCAGTAGTCAGCAGGCCAACTGGAATCCTCCAAGGCTGTCACTTTATTGGAAAAGCCAAGGAATTTGCCACCATAGTTTTCAATAATCTTCTGCTCCGAGACCCAAGCATTTCGGAAGAGCTGTCTGCTTTCCAATTCATACCGAAAAATCATGTAGACTTCACTTTTGGCAGCTGTAAACACATCTTCTCGTTTCCACACATTTAAAAGTTGTGGTCTGTCATACTCAAGGTCTTGACAGTGACCGCATATTTAAGCAGCAGGATATGGAATATGAGGCTTTCATGGTTCCTCTTCAGTACATCCCAACTTTAGAATATTGCACATTTGCCCTCATGGAAGTGAAAGTGCCTGCAAATGATGAACTGGTGAGCCAGTTTGAAAAGGATTATGTCTGCCCAGCTGCAGCCTTGATGGATAATTTACATGTGGCTCATGGTGTTGTGGCCTCAAATATGATCACTCACTTCAGACAAATTCATTGGGATTTCCATGGGAAAACCCTTGTTATACACCAGTTTAGGTCACCAGAACATTTCTGTCTTTTATCAAAATGATGCTTACCAAGAATTGATCATATCTCTCTCTCTCTCTCATATATATATATATATATATATATATATATATAATATTCAATGATAATCTGTTAGTATTATGTTGAAATGTATTCAAAGATAGGAATATTACTTCAAATGAATTATGACTTATCACTGTTTTCACTTTTGAAATTTCTTAATGCTACTTTGGTATTTACTCTTATTCTTTTGCCATAATATATTTATGATTTATTGAAAACATAACTGGAATTTTTATTGATTTAGTATTTACTGTTTGGATCATTAAACAGAATTGAATTTTAAAAAAATAAAAAGAATTGGATGATTCTCCAAATTAACTGTTGGCAATAAACAAAATCTTTTGAAATTTTAGGAAAGCAATGTTGTACCAAACTGAATGATTTAGAACAGACAGAAATCTTGTCTGTCTGTCACTGAATGATTAACTTGCAAACATATTGTCATGTTTTTAATAAATTAGACATAAAAGGAAAGTTGCTAGTGTCTGTGTGTGCGTGTGTGTGTGTATATATATATATATATATATATATATATATATAATTTTTTTCTTGTTACTATGCTGTTTTTAGTGGGTACATGTCTTTAAGATAACATCCCTGTTATTTTAAATAGTGAAATTAATGTTAACTCTTCTAGAAATTGAGCAAGTTCTTATTAAAGAAAAATGAACTATCCAACATAAGTTAAACCTGTATTTTTTCCCCCATTATGGAAACCACTCCTTTAGCTGAAGAGTACCCTACCAATTAATCTAGGGGAAAACATAAGGCAATTGAGCCTTGTCTTATCACAGTTTCCCATGAACTAATTGGTAGGGATGTCAAGTCAAACACATCTACTCACTAAAAATAGCATAGTAGTAAGAAAAATATATGTACACACATATAATGTGTGTATATTTATGTTTATACATGCATACATATGTGAGTGTGCAATATTGCATGTTTGTTTTTTTTTTTTTTTCATATAAATTTCACTCTGGCCATTTGGATGCTAAAACAAGATATGCACATTTTTATGACAATTGTACTTGGGCACAGGTCAGTAGTTGACTAAAATCTTTATGAAAAAAAAAAAAAAACAACCCCAAAACAAGTTAATCTCTCTCCCAGTTTTTAAAGTTGGCTATTAGTGTGTCCAAAAATTTGGATCCACATGCAATAGACTTTTTCTTTCCACACACAAACAAACATTTAAAAGACAAACATGGTTTAAAAACTCTTTGATATGAATGATTTGAATGTGTGTGGGTGTGTGAATCTCATTCAAAAATGTAAATATTGTTTTTATCGTGACTTTGCTGTTGAAAAGAAACCTGCGTCAGTAAATCTATATGTAGAGACATCTCTGTGTGTCTGCTGAGACACTGTAGAGGCATCTACGTGTTTCTACTGGGATGCTGTAGGGACATCTATGTATGTTTGCTGTGGTTTGAAAAGAGGAATGGCCTAATTGAACAGATTTCATGGAACATGAGTGATGTGAATGGAAGGCACTTCATATTCATCTAGGTTTGTGTGATACAGGAGTGATGTGCAAAATCTGACAGATTTAGTGAAAAATTGGTTTGAGTGACACATTGCTTGATTGATATTCATCTTCTGTAAATTTTCTTTCTGGTTTCTGTTGATCTTAAAAAAAAAAGCTCTCATCACATTTTTTCTTACATTATTTTATATTTTTTTTTTTAATGTTATTGCATGCAAAAAGTTTTGGATATTTTTGTTTTGAGATTGAAAAAAATTGTAACAATTTCAAAGGGAGAAAGAAGTTAAATCTTCATATATAAATAACTTGTAAGATGAAAATATTGTTATGTACATGTGTATGTCTTGAAAAACATATCGGCACACTCATGTACATATGTGTATTCATTTATTGGAGTGTGCAGGCATGTGTGTTTGTTTATGCAAACTTTTAGTCTTGAAAAATGTCCTCTATTTTTTCATATCTATGAAGTATTCTTAAGTAGAAAAACAATATTTTGTAAAAACAAGAAAAAAATGTGGTTATCATGTTTTCTTTTGTTAAATTTTAATTCTTTCAATGGATTTAAATATCTTTTTATTGTTTTGCACATTCAATTTAATCAACATATTTTTATGTCATGTTTTTTCAAGATGTAGGTGATCATGACTCTCCACAGATTTCTTTTATCTGTGAATTACCACGTATTCTTTGGAAAGATAGTGGAACAGTTTTACTGTTACTTTCTTCATGGTTTGGAATTCCTTCTCTTAGTCTGTTTTCCACCTGAAGCTGGAGAGCATAGTCTACCCTGCTATTTAACCCTAGCAGGTGGGAGCATAGATGGGTTCATACCTTTTCTAAGGGTATTTATGCAAAAGCGAATGTCACAAACTAGCTTGAAATTTGAACTTTCATTGCCAAGTTCACTTTCATTGCCCTTATCTGCACATCCTACTAAATCAGCTTACAACAATTAATTTCAGATACACAAGATAATTACACTTAACACTATATTAGAATTAGTTTGTTGTATCTATCTAGAAAGGAATTACCAGTTAATAAAAAAAAAACTCTCCCAACAGGTAAGAACAAATTAGAAGTTATATAGAACATGTAAATTAGAATAACAAAAAATAAATAAATAAATAAAACATAAGTGAAGAAAAGAAAAATGTTTGTGAGAAATGATTTTCTGCAAAGTTTAACATTTGTGCCTGCAAAAAAGGATGATTTTCCCTTGACACCACTATTATTTTAACAAGTTTCACTCATTGACAATGTTTGTTCTAAAATGTGATGATTAAAATTGTAATAAAACCCAAATGTATAGAAATGAATTTATATATATATATATATATATATATATATATATATATATATATATATATTTACAGTTTACAACAAAAAATATCACATTAATTATTAGATGGTTTATTTTATTTAGGAATAATATTATATTTACAACATTCTAAAAATGCAAACCAATACAAACAAATGTTAATATTTCATCAATTTATAAAGAAATAAATATAAAAACAATTATTTTATTCATAAATTTATAAAAATTTACTAAATCATAAAAAATGTGAACCAACAATCATGGAATGTTTATTATTTACCATTTTATAAAGTTTGAATTGATTGGCAATTCACTGATGTTTTGCCAACTATCCCAAGAAACCAATTCATTGAAAATTTTGTTGGTTTTTATAAATTTTTGAATAAAAATATTTCTTTTCAAATTTATTTCTTTATGATAATAAACCTTTATAAGATGGCAAATAATAAATATTGCATTATACTTGGTTCGCATATTTTTATAATCTTTAAACAAACATTGAAGAGGGAGTCTTGGTAGTTTAAAATAATAGCAGTATCAACAGAAAATCCATCCTTTTGACAAACTGTTGTTCTTTTTGATGTGTGAAGATTAAATATTGATGATTTTTCTATTGAAAAATTTATGTACAAAATGATTGTTTTCACGTTTATTGTATTTCTAACATTTCATTAACTATTGTCATTTCTTATAAAGTGCATGGTGGCTGTAATTTTTTTTGTATCCGTCTCCTCTATATGTCATTGATTCCTTGTTAAACTTTTTCACTTAACAAAAGAGTGGATATCAAATTTTCATCTTGAAAACTATTTTTAAGAAATTCATTTATGCAGGCAAAGCTAATTTTAGCAGAAGGCTATATTTTATCCAGTTATTAGTTTGTGAAACAATCTTATTAGCGGTTTCATCCCTCTAATGCTTGCAAAAAATGAGATGTTATGTAGGAATTGATGTGTTAAAAGGTTATTATTATTTTTCTAATACCATATCTCTTCAGGGCATAGTCAGTCATGACTCTCCACAGTTTCCTTTTTTGATATATTTGAATTACCATGACTGTTCTTGGGTAAGGTTGTAGCTTTGACCAGAATTTGAACTTGACATAATAATTCCATTTTCCAAGTCACTTAGCTTTATAACATCCCTACTTACATTTGTATTATTGTTTTAGTCTTTCGTTGGTAATATACTATGGAATGGGATGATGATACAATGAGTAATAATGGTACATTTTATTTGCAAAGCTAGACCAAAAATAGACAAGTAGCCATGTTCTTTCAGACATTTAGATTGGTAGAACAATTTGTCATTTATTAATATTTATGATAATCTAATTATCAAGAAGTTCAAATGATAATTGAGGCCTTCAGTACAAGAAGGCACTTTCTGCCATGCATGTGAAAATTAGTCAATTGTAAGTGTTTGTATGTTAAAGTAGATGCTTTTAGCTTTCGTTGAAAAAAAAAAATAGTGGTTTCTCTCAAATCGATCAAGAGTTATGGTATTTTGAAAGGCGACAAACTTTAAACAATATTCTCATTTTATTTTGTGGCAGAAAGTACCTTCTAATTCCAAAAGCCTCAATTGTATCTTTATTTTTAACTTTTAGGTATCAGTTTAGACAAGTCATCGAAAGGAGACATAAAGTATTTTTAATTTTAGAATGTGTTTTCATTTCAGGACTGTTTGTTCAGTGGTCAGGCTTAGTTATAAAGGGGGTTAAACTTATTCTAGCATAAACTGTTTTATTATTACAATAATGCATACTCTTAATAATTACTTTTACTTTACAAAGGATGGACTGTAACTCTACCATTATACTTTCTTTTTGTGTATATCCTTAAACAATCGACAATTCAGTCTTTTGTTGTAAAAGCATCAAAGCTTCTACTTGCTTCTTGATATTAACAATGCTCTGTGGGTTCCTATACATTTGCTGGCTATTTTTACATCAATTTGGCCATTGCGAATTTTTTTATTAGACAAATGAAAATGATGATTTATTACTCTATATACTCTTGTATGATTCTTACCTGACGCCTGCCATGTTGGGATTACCATCTCTCAGTTGCATCTCTGTCTTTGGGTCGTGTGGGGCTTAGTTGTGTCTCTGTCGGAGAAAAAAGGAAATACTGAGAGGTGCCCAGTCCCCTGGAATAGATGCCTGAGGCTGCACTGCCTTATTGCACTTGGGTGGGGGGAGTGGATCAGTGGTTGCAACCATGGCCAGTGCAACTGATGTGCAATTTTTTGGTCTGTACATTCGAGTTCCCTACAATAAACTCAGCCGTGTGTCATTATGTCTCGGTGAGGAGATAAGGTAAATAATTATTCTTGTATAATTCTACTTCATGTATAGTGTGTATCTCGAATTTTTCTGTGAAAAACCTGATTTTTTTTCGTCTCGTTTATGTATAATGCAACCCCAATTTCTGAACAATACTAGTGGGTCTACTGTAGTCAAATATTTCAGTTCAGGCCATCATTCTGGACATATTTTATAGCTAATAAATAGTCTTCATTTTTTTTGTAGAATGCTAACTTAAAATGGTGCGCAAAACCTCTTACCAAGAAATTATCTGATACAAAGATTTAGATCCTGTATTTTTGTTTTCGTTCATGCCTGACTAAGGTAGCTCCTTTACCCTGGGTCTGCCTCTTATGTAACTGAAGTTTCTTCCCTTTTGTTGTTACAGGAAGAGCAAAACCTTATCCACTTTGTGCAAACAAAAAATGAACATGGATTGGAGAAAAATAAAAGCATTATTAATTTTTCATTTGTAGATTTTAATCAGCGCACATAGTTAATGATGTTTTGTTGTTCATGTAGCAACAGAAAGAAAGAATCTAGGCTATGGTAAACAGGCTGAATGAGCTTACCTGTACCATTAAGATTAGCCAAAGGTATAGTGAGAATGTAGGCTTATCAGGTAGGTTACAGACACAAAGAATGCATGAATTTTAATCCCCTCAAAATTACCTGTGTATAGTGCACTCCTCACCATTATTTTTTTTGTGGAAAAAAAAAAACTGATCATAGCTTGCACTATACTTAAGTATATATGGTAAGCTGGTTTATTTCTATACAAATGATACTTTATTTCGGTATAAACTGGACATTGTTTCCTCTTTTTAAGTCTCTGTAAGGCTTTTGTGAGTGTGTGGGGACAGTTCCTGGAATGGCCAAGAAATGTTTAATAAAAGACCTTGACATTTAGTCAGATTTTAGGAAGTAGGTCAAACTGAGTATTGTTATGTATCAAAAACTGTCCAACCATCTCTTTGTAAAGTAATTTGTGGAGGAATGTGATTTTTTTTTTTGTTTTTTTTATGTTCTTGTCTGTTGTTTAATCAGTTCTGTATTCTTGCTGAAAAAGAGCTTTCTTCTCCTTTCATTTTGGTCTCAATTCATTTTTTTTTATTTCTATTTTCTTTTTTGCAGTTTTTCTTTAAAGTTTCACAAATTCTTTTTTCATTATTTTTATTCATTTTTTTCCTTTTTTGATCTTACACATAGTACAATTTTTCTAAATGTTTTTCTTTAAGCTGAATAAAAATAAACTCAAACACTTATTTTTAAAGTAGAACTTCTATTCAATCCACTATCTAGATCTTTTGTTCTTAAGCTAAAGAAAGATTACATGTTTACAGAAAAATAAATTATAAATTCTCTATTTTTTCTGAAACCTTATTAAGAAAAACCTTTCCAAAATAACAAATCATGTAATATATAGCTATTTCCTTTCTGTCTATCATTAATATTCACAGGTGTGGAGAAAATTATTTTTGTGATATCTCTTTAGACTTACTGGAAGACCAGAGCTATACATATCTACCTGTGTTCATTAGTTTTGATGTGTTTTATGCCACCACAGGTAGCTCATATATATGCATAAATTTGTTTGGCAATATGGTACGAGTTTGATTAGACCCTGGCATTTCAAAATACCATTCAAAAAAATATTTGAAAAGTTATAACAAACAAATGAGAAAAAAGAACAGGAAATTCTTTTACCATTGACTTTTAAAATATGCACACACGCGCACTCACATTGTTGAGATGAGACAATGTAGCGAAGCATTTAGCTGACATGTTTTAATGATGTTTCGGCTTTGGTTCCTTCAGGTGTACATCAGCGAAACATCCGAAAAAGACAACATGAGCATCACAGAGATGTGTTGCATAACAACACTTTAATTGTGCTGATATTTCACCAAAATTTCAACTTAATGCCAGGCTGATCAGGAGAGAAAAAAATTTACTAAAAAGAGAATGCATTGAGAGTGTGATAATCTCACAATTCTTGACAATAAACATAAGATCAGAACCATACATAATTATTCATCATCAGAAAAGCAATAGTAGCACAATGGAATAAAAAACAAAAACAAAAAAAAGATAGATCTACTCTGGGTGGGCTGATTTAAAATACAACAAATACCAGCAGCTCATATATATCTATATATATATATATATAATCTTTGAAACAAGCACACACTTTTTGAACTCTGGCTGTCAGAGCTGATAAGATAATTTATTGTCCTTCATGTCCTTAAAAACTCCAACACATTTTCCTTACAGCTTTGTCTTTATTTTGACATGTCACCTCAGTCAGACATTGTCTGAAAGCTTTGTTACTTTGTTTCATCATTTCAGCTTTTGTTTTGGATAGTGTTATACATCCTGAAAACATCCACATGCACATATATTGAATTTGTATCATGGAAGTAAATGTACTTGAGTTAGAAGTTTAGTCAGTTGCAATATTTGGACAAATTTGTACTAAATATACTAGAGTTGAAACTTCAATAATTTCTCTCTGCACACCCCAACCATGGAATATGAGGCCAGAATTTCAGCATGTTAGGCATTGCTCTTTCAGTTTATAGTAATTTATACTAAATAAATTGCAATATTAATTCTGAATTGATCTCGGTAATCTTTTAGGATTTGAGAATCTATAATTGGTTCTGAAGTTAAGAATAAAAACAATATTCATGTTCCTGTCACTTGGAACACAAGTGTAATCCCATAATTGTCATAGAAATCCAAAACTTGATTGACATAGTTGCTTATCATTTTATGAGTAGAAATGTGAGTTTAAGTTGTTTTTTTTTTATTTTTTTAAATCACTTGGTCATTTTCATGTCTTTTTTTTTTTTTTTTTTTTTGACATTCTATGATGTTACATAGCATTTCATCTCTTTCATGATGTTACTGAGGGATTGAAATGTATCCCTCAACATTGCAAATGACTAAAATATCCCTTTAAAAATTGTTTTAAATGTTTATTATATTTTGCATCTGAGCACAAATGGTTTATAATTCATGATTTTGATATTTATTATAAAATATGTCTTATAAAACTCTATTCAGTTTGATTTGCTTAGAATTCATTGTACAATTCATCTGTTCAATTTTTGTTTCATGTATTTATTTTGACATTTTTTTAAAACTTAAATATGCATTTAAAGAAATTGGGGTTGCTCGAAAAAAATGATCTATGCAATACAAGGCTGGTTTTTAGCTATTTCTTCTTTGTTTTTAAGTGAGTGTCCTCCTTGTCAAGTCTGTGTCCATTTTTCTTTCTTATTTCTTTCTTTCTTTTTCTTTCTTTCTTTTTTCTTTCTTTCTTTTTTCTTTCTTTCTTTTTTCTTTCTTTCTTTCTTTTTCTTTCTTTCTTCTTTTTTCTTTCTTTCTTCTTTTTTCTTTCTTTCTTCTTTTTTCTTTCTTTTTTCTTTCTTTTTTCTTTCTTTCTTTTTTTTCTCTCTAGACAAAACAAATTCTGTGCAAATATGTTTACCAGGATTTAAAATAGTTTACAAGAAATGAATTAAATATAAAAGGTGTTATTTAGAATTTGGGCAAGTTTGGGATTTTTAGCAAACTTTTTTTTGTGTATAAGTAATGGGGGTCTATTGTTTCTTTTTTTTTTTTCCCTCAAAAATTTTATATAACTACTTATTGCTTTATTTTCTCAAAAGTTTCAAATTGCACATTCCCAAATAATTTTCACAAAATGTGTACATCCATGTGATTCATACAATCAATCACATATTCAATTGGTATATGAAATTTAAATTTTCTTTTCTGCTAATGATGATGTCACCTGAAGATAACAGGAGAATAAACCAGTAAAATAAGAAGAAAACATGAGGATAGTTGAGGATATTAATCTGTATAATAAATATTTATCATACTTATCTTGCAGTTATCAAATTATAATTATCTTTATACAACTCAATCCTAAATTAAATACTTGCTTAAAATTTTGATATAGTAATTACAACTGATCTTTTCATTAGAATGAAAATAGTAAACAAAATTTATGGTTCAGAAAGATATTGATTTTAATGAAATTCCATCTTGTGTAACTATTTAGCTTTAAGTACATGGGCGATCTTAATCATCAGTTAGGGTCTTGATAAAATTAGGGACAGGTAAATCATTTAAAGAATTAAAAAGTGAGAAATTAATAAATACAGTAGTTTTAATAAGCTTGTAAACGTCACATTCTATCTGTGACCTAGGAGTAAGTCTTCATTGTATTAGTGATTTATGAAAGAAAGGAACAGAATGCCAGGATTTTTTCTTCCTATTATTAACAAGGTTTTTTTCTTAAATAAAGTAATAATTATAGAACAAAAGTTTTTTTCCTTACTAAAGAACAAAAATGTGTTTGTTAAATTCGATCAGTTAAACAAAATTTTCATTTAGCTTTTAGCTTCTGTTTTTGCCCAAATTCTTTTATGCATTTGTGGATATATTTTTAATATTAAATGATTTGAATATTATATTTAAGTTAATAACCTGCAAATAAATTCATCTGTAAATATTATTTAATATTTTGAATATATCTTATAATACTTTTAATACCATATTTTAAAATATTAGTTAATATGAAACTGAATTCACTCTTTTCAAAACTCAATTTGAATTATTTCTTTACATTAGAACTCGGCAAAATCGAGATAATTTTAGTTGAGAAAAATTAATAATAGAAAAACATGTTTTTGAATTTCTTATAAGAAATCAAAATAGTGAATTGAAAATATGAAGTGAAGACATAAATGAACCTGTGTGTGAGGGAAGGAAAGAGAGAGAGAGACAGTGTGAGAAATTTGCTGTGTTGGGAGCTTTTGACACATTTTGAAAGGTAAAAGATCTTATATTTTCAGTTTTTTTCTCAGTTTCAATTATTTTAAAGTTTGAAATGTTACAGCAATTTGAACTGTAATACACATGTACATATGCATATAAAAAGAAGGAAACAAATTACATACAAAAAAAAAATCTTTTTCTCCTCTTTTCATATATATATAAAATTTACATTCATACAGATACCTTACTTCAACCACTAATTTGTTGAATGAATGCTAAGATGCCTTTTACGAAATATATTTAATATGCCTTCTTTGGTTGTGTTGTTGTTTATTGCTGATTATCTCCCTTGAGGTAAAATATGCGCGCGTTCTGCATGAAATTTCCCCCCATTTTCTTTGAATTACTAGAGAACTTACCATATCACATTTCAGTGAATTGGCAAAAGAATGCTATCAGTTACTCAAGGAATTTTTGTTCAAGAAAAACTTGGTTTGAATTCGATTGAATAACCTCTCTTAAGTTGTTAGCACAAACAAACACCATCACAGAAACACTTAAAACAAATTTTTTACAACTTAAACTGACTGATCTATCTATTAAAACTTTAAGGAAATATATTTTTTTTTTAGGTCAGTTACAACAGATGATATAACATATTTCATGCTGGTCAAGTGATTACTTTTTCTTTACTGTATTTCTAACATTAATACTTTTTTTGTCATTATTATAAAGACAAATATATTGTCATCATGAGATTAGTCAAAAAAACTTTCAATAATTTTGGTGGACGTGAAAAAGATCGATTTTATCACTGGACATAGTTAAAAATATATTTTTGATCTTCAGTAGAATAAAAATAAAATAATAAAAACACTTTTAAAATGGGAAAAGTAAAAAAAAAAAAAAAGCAAAATTATTTAAGAAAAATAGTTCGCACTTGAAAATGACATTAAACCATAATTTAAATTCTTCAAACCCATTTTTATTATTAATATATCAAGTTTATCAGTAACGATCAAAGGTATTTAGAAAAAATGAAATTGAATTATATTTCATCAAGATTTTATAATTTTATTTAGATAAAAATGAAATCATGTAAATCTTAAGATTTTATCATTTTTTATTTGTAAAAATATAAAATCATGTATATTTCTTGAAAATGCAATTCATTTTTTTTTTGTTTAAAAAAAAGGAAAACCACATATTTCCTTTAGATTTTATTCTTTTTTATATAGGAAAAGGAAAACCGCATATAATTAAGATTTTATACTTTTTATTTAGAAAAACAGTAAATCAGGAGTGTATATATATATATATATATATATATACTTAAATTTTATAGTATTTATTTTTATTTAAAAAAAAGGAAAATCAAGCATATTTCATTAAGTTTATCTTTCTTATTTATTAAAAATGAAAATAACATGTTTCCCTAATGTTATTTTTTATGTAAGGAGAAAGTAAAATCTCATGTTTCTTTAAGATTTTATCAAATTTTAAAATTGAACTATAAAAATATATGATGATTTTTCACAAATATGTATCACTTTCTTTTTTCCTGCGGGGGGCAAAAAAACGAAAAAAAAAAACATACAGTATATTTTATAAAATTCTAAATATGATCAACTTTCTACAAAAATAATTTTTGACCTTTATTGAATTCCTTTCTGAAGATTTCGGATCATATTTTTGCTGATAGCCGATTTTTTTTTAACAATATAATGCCGTGGATTAGACTTTGTAAAAATTAGGAGGATCATCTAAAATTCACGGATTAGACATGGGACAAACAAACAAACAAACTTTCGCAAAACTTTAAAAAAAATCAATATAACATTCATTTATTAAAGATTAAATACTGAAAATTTCAATGAATTCGAATCCATTGATTTTTTTTTTTTTTTTTTTTTTGCATATTTTAAAGAACGAAGTATCTTTTTTACGTGTCGAAAGTGCGCATGATTTTGGAGTACCGATGGGTATTTAAAAAAAATTATACCAAGTTTTGCGCTTCCCAAACACCGTACATAAACATTTTGAAACTTTCAACGTACAAGTAAAGGAAGTGTTAGGAAGAGAAATATTAATAATGAGCGGGAAGAGTAATCAGGAGGACAGTAGAAAGCTGGGAAGTATCGGGCCGCTAGAGAGTTCCACAAGCGCTAAGTGCGAGTAAAGGAACTGTTAGCACATAATTTACGGTTACAACTAGTCAGTTCATCTGTAAATCTTGATGCCAGTCTAATATATAGTGTATCAAAAAATATCTTTTTTTTAATCAGTATTACCCCATGTATTCATTTGCGCGCAAATACCCCTGGGGAAAGGTACTAATCTGTCGCTTCTCTCTCCAGCTATGGGTGAAATGGCAGTATAGATTGGGTCCTATAGCCTTGGTTAGCAACCAGTCTACCACAAAGTAATGATAACCTACTGTGGGGAAAATCTGTCTCTTTCGAGATATGATCGTCCAATCGTGTAACACGTATGGCACTTAACCGACTAACCCCATGCAAGGTAGTAAAGTCACTAATACACAACAGATTACAGGGTGTTGAAGAATTAGAATTTGAAATTTTCAACGTACGAATTATTAGGAAGAGAAATGGTAATCAGGAAGACAGTAGATAGCAATTGAAATTGCATTTAGTTTTTTACAGATTAAAATTGGCTGGAAAGTATTGCAGAACATGTGGTACTCTTACGCCTCTAATGGGTTATGGGATATAATGATATTTTTGTTCACTCTTGTATTTGCTTTCATACTTTCCTCATGACTGAAATAGTAATTTTTCTTCAATGATTATGTCATATAAAAACCCCGAGATTTTGAATTTTAATTTCAAAGCAAATAGGCCGATTCTACTTGGTCTTTCTATTCTCCATGTTCTCTAATTTGGGTTCAAGTTGTCCAGTTCTCACTTTTCCGTCTCGATGAAGTTTTAAAAGCATTTCCGTGTACTTATGGGTGACAAATTACTTTCCATCTCCCAACATCTCTGTAACAGGTGGGATATGGCGAGTTTCCTCAATGCTCTATCACAGGAAAGTGCTCGGACGAACTAGATTCCTTGGTTCCACCTTGTATAACCTTTACGGCTAAGACCCGCCGTGTTATTTACATAGTAGCAAACCACCCACATTCCATCCGTATTCCACCGATGAGAAGTAAATTCTACTCGAACAGATTCTTCCTTTGAATCACTGCCCTTATGACACCACAACCTCCCCGTAGTCTCAAAATTATTTTACGTGCGCTAACTAGCCGTAAGTTAGTCGCACCTGAGTTTGCAGCTTCCGTTCCACCTTAGGGGATCGAAGATGTCAAATGATCAGTCGAAAACCTTTTACTTCCTCTTCCACGTTGTGATTTCTGATCTCAAAGAAAATTACGGATCTGCGAAAAAAAAAAAAAGAAAAAGAAAAGAAGGACGGTTGATTTCCTGCTGCATTTCCTTGACAACTGAAATCAAGAGGTGGTTGGGTGAACATGCAGAAACTAGGGGAACAGGCAAGAACAAAATGAATCAAGGCAGTAATGAAGACCAGTCTATATATTGTAATTCTCTGTACAGAGAGAGAGAAAGAGAGAGAGAGAGAGTCTGCCTGATGACAACCTGTGTTCTGCCTTGATTTTCAGATCCGTTGTGTTTTTGTTGAAACCATTTCAATATGGCGCTGGGTGGGAAGTCATCGGAATGTCTTCCCATTAAAATATAACGTCAACTTCGATTGTTGATCAACCACTCACAATTCCTGCCATGCCGACGCTATTTCGTTGACTTTATATATTCACTTTCAGCATCACATACAATTACATCCTTACGTGGGTGTTTTTTTCAAAATCGACCGATAATTCCGTTTTCGGTTGTTGGCTTATCTTTTCTCTCGAGAAAGAGAAAGGGAGAGAATAACAGACAAACAAGGAAGAACGAAACAATTCTCTCTCCTCGCTGGACATAGTTAAATTATTATCATATCAACATGTCAACTCGTAAATGCATTGTGTTGCGCCTCTCTACTTCTATCGGGCACTCCAGCGTTTATTTCCTTCTTCTTTCTCTCTTCTAGCCCCACCCCCGAAAAGAAAAAAGTTGATTTTTCTGGGGAAAAATATATATACACAGATATATTTTCCAAATATCTATTCCTGGGTTCGAATGCAGGGTCCGTCGATATCTGCTTAACGTGTGTGCATAAAGAACACTTACACTGTTACACTCTGTGGAACCGACTACCAATAAAATGTTTCCCCGATCATGCGCTTATTTATAACAGTTGCAAACCACCCACATTCCCTCCGTATTCCATCAATGAGAAGTAAATTCCACTTGAACACCTTCTTGAATCACTGTTCTGTAGAACCGGCTACTAAGACGATGTTTCCCCGATCATACGCTTGTTTATAATAGTAGCAAACCATCCACATTCCTCCGTATTCCATCGATGAGACGTAAGTTCTACTCGGACAATTTCACTTGAATCACTACTCGAGAGAGGATGTTTTTCCTACCTATTCTAACCGAGTGCTAACTGTTATCTTCCTCTCTTATCCACAGAAAACTGCCACTTAATGTAACCCTCAACCTGTATTGGCCCCTTGTCCAGGGTGAACCTTACTCTAAAAATATGCTACACTAAAGACTCTTCTTTAAAGTCGATTGCGGAAGTAGGTTTTACATAGCATTTAATTCGAACTTTGGTTATCATGATATCTTTTGTGGTTGAGTGGTAAGACGCACTAGATCTAATGGTGGCATCTCCCCGTTATATGGAAGTATGTAGGTTCGAATCCTGCCGAAAGATAGATATTCTCCAATCAAGATTTCTCGAACATCTTAGATAATTAAAAGGTACTATTTTATCACAGGAAAAAACAGACTATCCACTCAAATACGAGTATCAGTTAAATATAAAAATATAGTTAAGACAAATAAATTTAAATAAAACATAAAATCGCATTGTATATATATATATCTTAACCTTGTACTCTCCCAGTGGAGTATAGGGATTAAGCGTTGTTGCTATGGTTTCCCTAACAAGTAGGCTATTACAGTTCTTAAGCCCACATCCAACCGGATGAGGATTCGAAGTTGGCATTCTCCAAGACGAAGCTAGAGAGTTTTGTTTTACTGTTATTAGATTGGGAAGAGATAGATTCATACTTTTTCAGCTGTATTTGTGCGAAATCGAGTGCAACGCAGTCGGCTAGAATTTTCACTCGACACGCAGAACATATACCCTTACAACTCTAATGAGCCTGTACTTTTCTGAAAACGTATAAATACAGATATCATAGCCATTACAAGTACAAAACATTTCAGGGAAAATTTCGAGGGGTTGTTGCCAACTTCTCGATTCGGCCCACTGCTGTAAAGATGACAACCTATTTTCCTCTAGGTGAATAGTGATTATAAGTTCCGTCAACAATATATTCGGGATTGCTAAGTCTGCAGCTAAGAAAGTTTGTTCACTATGTCATGCTAGACAATTTTTTGCCAGAATCTTCCATATTTTTAAGCCTACCATTTATCCTCGCTTTGAATATTTCTGCCACATCTGGTCTGGTGTTTCTGTTATATAGATTCTAGATAAAATCCAAAGAGGAATCAGCAATGTTAATGGTTGTAGATCCTGCTTTGGATTTTGTCGAGAATCTCGAGGTGAGTAGTAAGAGCAGTCGACCAGATTTGGTAACAGTATTCAATGCATAGGCAAATGATAGATTTATAAATGTGCAAGATAGTTTTTCTGGTCAAAAGTTTTCTGGCCCAACACAGAGATCCAAACTTCCTAGCAGTAGATGCAGCTATTGAGTTGATGTAGTCGTTCCACTTCAGGTCTGTCGAAAAAGTGAGACCAAGGAGACGCAGTGTTTTGCTCTCCAGAAGACTTGCATCAGCCATGCTGATGGCTGGCAAAAAAGTTTCTCTATGGTGATTAAAAGAAAGTAGTTTTGTTTTGGAGGCATTAAAATATACCAGTCAATATTCGGAAAGACAATTTGTATAATTTACATAAGTGTCTTGATTCATCTTGGCGATATCTAAGCATTTAAAAAACCATAAATAGTGAATGCAACTAATTCAACTGGAATTCGAACTCGGATCCCCGATTTGTCGTTCCGAGTCGATATGCTTTGCACCACAACGCAGATCTTATATGTATATATATTAGTCATCCACATAGAAGCCTGTTTCACTGTATCACAGTTCATCGGTGTGGATAGACTTCCACTTGCTTCCAGCCGGGATCAAAAGTCGACCGATTTGGTGTCAGTCGGAGTCCCTACTTTCTAAAGCATAGGCGCATGGAAGTACCGCTGTTATATCTGGGCCGCCGGTTCTGTCCAGTTTTCACACACCAGTCTTGAAACGTAGCCTTGTGGCTGATTAATTATTTTCCACTCTACAACCCGTTTCTTATAGCCGAAACGTTACAATCATCTCGCTACTCTATCGCTATTTTCATGAAAAATGTTCAGACTATCTACACTCCTTCGTTTCACCAACCCAAACTTTCGTAGCTAAGGCTCGCCACGTACTCTGAGGTGAACCACACTCGTTCCATTAGTCTTGAATAACTTCTTTCAACGAATCACTATTTCGTGAAACCGACTCCCAAGAGGATGCTTCCCTGATCACTAGAATCTTAACCCGTTCAAGTCTACGGTTAACCGTTATCTTTCCCACATAACCTCATAAACTGCGTCTCACTTACTTTGTGGAACCGACTCGCAAGAGGAGGCTCTTCTGATAGCTATTATTTATCCCACATATCCTCATAAACTGTGCCTTCTAACTCTTACTCTTGCCGTAGGACCCTAACTTGAGTGACTCTTGGGTGAATATTAGTAAGAAATAAACAATAAAAAAAGCAAATATTTATCAGTCAGACTGGCTTTTTAATCACTGTTCTAAGTTAGGTACCTAAATGTTCTTTTATCTTAGGAATTCTCATAATTGAACTCTTTTACTTTTATTGGAGGTTCAGTTGGAGAATTAAATTGTGTTACATATAAATGTCAATTTTCTTACTCCAGAACAACGTAATAAACAAGTTTTATTTGATGTAAAAAATTTAATTACTCCTCGAGTGTCTCTTGACAAAGGAAATAAAAATGTAAGAAGGTCTAGCAAAATATCATCCATAATTTATTGCAGGTGTGGAAAATAATAACTTTAACGGTATGATGTACAAAACACACCATCATTGTTGACTCACTGATACCTTTGAATTCTATGTAGCTATTAACTACAACTTAAAAACGTGTATTGTTATCTCTTGAAGAATCTGCATGCCACCTTGTAGAAATTCTCCTTTTTAAGAAAAGACCGCCTGCCAGTTTAACACTATATAAAATGTCTCTGCAGCTGGCAAAGATATTCATACGAGATTTGTATGGTCATATGAGATGAGAAAATACTTATACGAGATCTAAATACTTGTCCTTTTCTTTATAACATTTTCATGATCTGTTTTCGGTGGATTGGACAACAAGCATTTCATATAAATCGCTTGATTTCTGTTACGAAAGGAGAAGAAGTAATTGCATCGGTTTATTCGGATTAACTGTTTTTTTCTGTGTACTTATTTTGGTGGGTTAGGGTCCAAACATGAGCTAAAATGCCTTAAAAATGCAGTTCAAACAACTTAAATGCCTCATTTTTAGCAAAATTTTGATTTTATTTGTTAGATAATGGTTTTTATCATTTTAAACGTTATTTTTAGTGGATACTCATGTTTTGAGTAGACGTTCCGTTTACTTATTAAAGTATATTTATTTTCGTAGTACCGGACTGAATATTTGAGCAATCTTATTGAAGAAAAATATGCTCTCCACGGCAGTTTAAAAAGCTAATCTGTATGAAAAAAAAAAAACAAAAAACAAAAAACAAATTTCCGGATGTAAATAAAGTTTTTAGACATTTAAAAACATTCTCATGTTCACTCGTAACTTATCTACTGATCGAATCGCCATTACAGACAAAGAAAAAATGAAAAAGAAATATTTAGCCTAGAGTAGGTACCTCAACTCATATTCGATAACTAACTTTTAAAATTAATTTTTATTTGTTATTTATTTTAAATTTTAAAAATTTTTGGACATTTTTGAGCGATCGACACATTTGTAAACAAAAGTTAATTCTCGATTTTAAAAATCTCGTAAAAATAAAATATAGATCTGTGATATATTATTTTTTGGAAATTTAGCAAAGATAATGTTAAATTAATTTGATTTACACAAGTATTACTTATTTATAGCATGAAATTTAGAATAAAACTATTTCTTAAACCCAGAAATAAAAACGTAAGAAGGTCTAGCAAAAGAAGGTCTGTAAGTGGAAGAAACCGTGAAACACATGACCTTTTAATGTACACATAGAAATAATCATACAAAACCAAAAACTTCAAACACACAAAATAATTAAAATAAAGTATTTTAAAAATACGAAGGCACGACGATTTGTATTAAACTCTTCAATTTTCGGTTAGTAAAGATAATCTTTACTTAATAAGTTAATAAACTAATGACAACAAATCTTTGAAGTATTTCAAAAATATTTAATTATTATATTAGACCCATTTCGCAAGTGTTCCTATCTGGTCCTGCACAATCGAGACAAGCGATGGATTCAGAATGGGCAAGAGTCACCGTCGGTTCCAAAACAAGATCGATTCGGCAAGAAAGTCATGTTGTGCGTTTGGTGGAACTTTGAAGGAATCATGCATTTTGAGTTGGTTCCGAATGGTCGTGCCATCAGTGCGGAACTTTACTGCCAGCAACTTGAGCGGGTCTACAAAAAGTTGAAGCAAAAGTACCCGGCTCTAATCAACCGAAAGCGCGCTTTGATGCAGCAGGACAATGCCAAGCCACACACTGCCAGGAAGACCAAAGACAAGTTTGAAGAGCTGGACGGCGTTGAGGTTCTGCCACATCCAGCCTACAGTCCTGACTGTGCTCCATCAGATTACGGCCTTTTCCGCTCAATGCAACACTTTCTGAAGGGCCGCTGATTCGATTCGTCGAGGAAGCGTGTCAAGAATTCTTTGATTCGAAGCCGGCTGAATGGTACTTTGACAAGATTCGAAAGCTTGCAGATCGATGGCAGAAAGTCTTGAAAAATGATGGTCTTTATTTTGAGCAATAATTTTTGTTGTTTTTGCGGTTAAATTTCAATTTTTTGCAAGTGTTTACGAACTTTTGTGACAACCTAATAATTAAAAAAATGAAAACAATTCTTTTAAAATTTTATTATTAATCGAAAATTTTTTTTTCTTCGGACTATAATTTTTTTAATATATATTATTCATTAAAGCAAGTAAAAGTTTTTCAAATTAAATAAAGTCATAGTTTTATTGCATTTTTTATTTTACTATTGGGAGTAGATTTTCGGAAATAAAGGCAAAGTGTTAAAAAAAATAATAGATGATTTACATTCCCAATGAGTCCTGCGTTTAACTAACAAAACCAATTTCCCAACAAAATTTAATTTTTAAAAATTTCATTAATTTACGCGGAAGTGTAGGAGGGTAACAAATTAAAAATATATATTTTTACCAATAGTTTTTTAAAATAATAATTTAAAAAATAATTTCATATATCTGTAAATAAGTTCTGAAAGTTTCATTAAAATCTGACAATAATTTGATTTTTGAAAGAATTTCCAAATTAATGTGCTTTTCACCGGATAAAAATACTCTAAAATACTAAGTTATGTGATGTTACATTTTCCATTGTAAACTCTGGTAACGATTTGCTGACTTGCTAACTAAAATCAAAACAAGATTGTTAATAAAAATTTTGAACGTGTTAGAAGGGATTAAAAATTTTAAAAATAATTTTCTCTTTTCTCTTTATAATAACATGGACATTTTGATGAAAAAAGTCCGTTTTTATTAAGTTTGGGGCCTTTTTTCTCCATATTGTGCTGTTTTTCTTGCGATTTATGGGAGGTACCTACCCTAGAGATGTGTTTGAAAGTAATTTTGTAAATGTTTGGATCAATTAACTGAATTTTGTAAAACTAATGCTTAATTTTTGCTTAGAACATAATGAAAAGAAACTTTATTTTATACACTTTATGCTGTGATATCCGAAATTAACAGTAATTTTCTATTATCTCTGATTCTTAAAATATTAAAGAATTAAAAGTGTACCAGTAGTGCAATAATTAAAAAATTGTTTATGTTATAATCAAGAAATTGTTATGCTATAATAATCAAGCCATTGTCTGTGTTTAAAGTAATAAGTAATTTTTTTTTAATCTTATATAGTCAATAAAGAATATAACTTTAAAAACATTCTGTACACTTCTATGAAACCTAGGAGAACGTGTGTTTTTATTTTTTATACTACATTATATATATATATATATATATATATATATATATATATATAAAGGAAGGAAGGAATTCATTAAAAACTACTTAAACTACTTAAATGATTCTGAGTTTAATTCTCAACTTATTTTTTTTATCATTTTATTATCTGTTTGATGTCGTAAAATATTTAATTGTACATAATGTTTTTATAATTAACTGATTTGAACATTTATTAAACTAAAGGAAGTGCTAAAAAGAGGTGAGTGGGAACTGATAAAGCCCAGTATTGACCAAGATATTAATCTCCCGAGCGAGAGAGAGAGAGAGAGAGAGGTAATTCAGAACTTTTCCCATTTGTTTTTCCACACAAAAAATAATCTAACGATTGCGAACATAATAAATAAAATGAAATTGTTATGAAAATATGTCTAATCCGAAAATGGTATCGAACTTAACATTTTATTTTATTCCTGAAGCACATCTATGACCCTGGAGATCGAGTGAAATTAATCAAACTAAAAAGAAAAAGAAAAACCAAAAGGAAGAAAGAAGGAAGGGAGAGGAATGAGTTTATTAAGTGGATGATAATTGTTCAGATTCGCATGAAGATGGATTGAAAAGTTGAGAAGCAAATTAGAAAAAAATGAAATGCCTTGAAAAATTAGGTTTCAAAATAACTCCAAGGAAAATCAAACCCAGAGTTAACGAGACGGAATTCAGTAAGATTGACCAAAACCAAAACTACTCGTCCCTCCCACTTACCACTTATAGGAAGGAGACCATTAAACACATCTTCATGATGTCAAACAAAAGAAAACATATGTTGTTGTCGACCCCCTCCCCCTACCAAAATAACAATTATGAGCCAGAGACAACAATCCATCTGTTCTGAATTAGCCATCCAGAAGAAAGATACTTTCTACGGAGTTAGAAGACAGTCTGACGCATTCGTTCCTTTTAATCTCTGTGACATTCGTCTAGAGAGAGAGAAAAAAATTATATCCAAACAATAATTTGGATTCCTTTGGATACAAGTGATAAGGAAAATTTAATTACTATTTTAAGTGACCATCGGCAAACAAGCTGTGTTGTCTGTTGATCATAAAAATGTATAGACAGATAACCTTTTGTTTTTTAAGAAGAGTGAAAATAATTTTCTTTCTATTTCTTTCTCAGTTTTTAGCGGTCTGGTCGATGAAGAAATCACATCCTAGGACAAGCTGATAAAGAAAAAGTAATGACTGAAAATCTCCTTTCGCTACGCCATCTTGAAAGTTTGGACTCGTCTCAAAAGTTGGGCTGAGGGCAGCTACTGAGAAGGTAGTGGAAGGAAAAGAGAGATTAGCATCACTCATATGGAGCGGTAATATGAAATGAGATGTGAATGGAGTCAGGGTAAAAGGAGCAGCTTGATTCCTCTGAGCTGGACAACCACAAATTTAGAAAACAACTTCAGTAAAGATATTTTAAGAATATGAAATGTTAAGAAAAGATTGATGCTAAAGGTAGAATGCAGCCAAACTCAGACCCTAGTCAATGCCACCCCTGCTGGACGCAGGACTCCATATAAGCTAGAGATTTTGAACAACTGACAGAAGATAGAGCAGAAAATTGGGATAGACAAAACCAGAAAGAAGAGAGACAAAGACCTCCTGACCAAGACCTTCTGTTGGCCCTGAGACCAGAACACAAAAATTTAAGTTACTGTTAACACAAGAAAAAGACGCCGAAGTGGATCCCAGTGTTATTTAATTTTAAGTGGGAAGGCTTATAACCGCTGTATACAACAAATCTTATATAAACCAAATCGTTGTTACATTTTTAACCCGAGTTAATTCTTTATTCCAAAGTATTCGTTTCTGTTGTGTAACTCCCAGCTGTTGAACCAGTATTCACTTCAAGTTCACTTCATCTGCTATCTTCTCAAAAACATAACGCGGCAGAAGTGTGAATGGTTGTGAACAGACATGCCAGCAAAGTCGAGTGGAACCGTGTCCATATTCACGATGCCAGCGGCAAAACGAGTAACTCATTAACGAGTAGTCAGCTAGGTAGTAACCATAGTGGTCTGAAGGAACTTGAAAATTAACGCGAGTCTTAGGGCTGTGTTTTTAGTTACCGTTGACTACGAGCGATTTATACAACTTTATGTTGTATACGGTAATGGGATGTTCTTATCCTCTTAAATACGTGGACACTATTGGAGTAGAGGAAAGTGATCCTACTGATCTAAACTCTCTCTTGATCAACTCTCTGTCTCCGGGCAGAGAGGAGCCCAGACGGAGCTCCGTTAAAGGTAGAGTTTCGTCTGGGGGGAATAGACAAGCAGGATTTACGAGATATTTTTGGCTGAGTTTAAGAGCTCGGAATCCTCACTTTAATTGACGTTGTGTCGCATCCGTCTTGGGTATTCGCCCTAGCGAAGAAGTGGTAAATACCGAGTGATTATACTGACTAGCAGTTCACTAGCATTGTATCTAATTTACGCAATGTACGAGTCTTGTACTTGTTGATATAATATTATTCCAAACCTCTGTTTTGGTGAGTACCCACGCAGTAACGTTTTAGGGGTACAACAATTTAATAAATAATCTCCAAAGGAAAAGTTTTAAAATCGCACTGAAAAATTACAAGTAATTTTTTCCAAAAATAGATATTCATTGTAGATTTGTTCCTCTATCAAATCTGAGAGAAAATAATGTATTTTTTATTTTTTGAATTTTATTGAATTATTTTTTAAAATTTTCATGAAAAATTGTCAGAATTTTCTGATTTTATATTGCCAAAAAGTTTAATGAAATAATATTTTATAGGATTTTTCATATAAAAAATATTTTTCATCACATTACCCAATTTAATTTTTTAACTACCTCTTCAAAGTCTTCTAAAACGTTTTATGATAAATTAACTTATTTCGTATACAATCTATTCATTACTGAATCAGCGCTGAAAATTTCCTTTAAATGGGATAATCCCATGATTTTTAGTAATTTTTTTAATATGCGGGGAAGCATTTATTTTGCTTTCACCTAGTTTCCTGGCACAGTGAGAAATAATATTAAAATTTCTTAAATTTCCTCCATTTGCTTTTTATTATAGTGTTGAAAATGACAGCCAAATCCTTGCTTGTTTATCCTATTCGAGGTTCTCAATTTTTTTAAATAGTATCAGATGTGGTTGATAATATTAAATTTACCACAATAAAGAAATCTATGATTTTCAAGATAGCTACCACCAAGATAGCTACCATCACGATGGCTACCACCAAGATAGCTACCACCAAGATAGCTACCACCAAAAATCCTTAAAAATGCTCATTCTTCGTTCATTATTCATCCTACATAAAGTTTGTGGACAATGTTTTGTAGTATCAAATGCATTTAGTCGCATCGAAAAGATCTACTATAGTCTAACGACAAGAAATATTCAATTTTCAAAATGGCGTCCAATGCATATTTTGATGAGTTAATTTTAATGATTTAAAAAGTGAAACTGATTTTTTTCAGAATTGTGTCTTGATATATTGAGGAATGTTATATTCAAATACTCAGGTTCGTTTCTTTCTTATGTATGATTAAAATAAAATATATTTGCTTTTAGCAAGGTTGGGTATTTGAATTACAATTCAACCGATAAGTTTTACTAATGGATCAATTCAATAATGATTTACTAAGCGTAACGCCGAAAGTATGGAGTACCTAGTGAGAATCGAAATCTCTACTCAGTCGTAATTGATCTAGCAAGACCAGCTTGTCAACCATTACAACACGCCGAAATACCCCAGGTTCAACACAACAGAACTACAATAATCAACAATTTTCCTGTTTAGTATTTGAAAAAAAAAAGAATTGTATATTTTTGCTTCAATCATAATATATTTCGCAAGATATATGTAATATGGAATAGAATGTTTTCAATCATATCATTCCATGAAAGGCAGTAAAGCCACTAAGACACAAGAGGTTACTGAGTGAGGAAGAACAAAAAAAAGTGACATTAGAGAGTGAGAAGAATAGAAAACTAACCAAGATAGTAGATAAGCGATTGACATTGCATTTAAATTTTCGAAGATCAAAGTTGACTGGAAGGCATGAAGTCAGAAGAGAGTTCCACAAAAGAGAAGTGCGATAAAAGAAACTGTTAGCATAGAACTTACGGTTACATCTAGCCAATTCAATTGTGAATTCACAAGGCCTTGCCGCCAAAGTCTCATCAAAGGTGGTACTGCTCTTAAAGTCTAGGTTCCGTAGCGAAAAGTTCCTACGAACAATTACCATTAAAGTATTTATAGAAAAGAGTTAAGAAAGCTATATTACTGCGGTGGGAAATTGACTGAAGCCGAGATGTACAGGTCAGAACCAATTTTTTTAAACTTAAATTTACTATTTATCATTAGCTATAAAATGCGTCACAATGTTAAAACAATTTCGGCTCATTCATCGGGTGCAAAACATCCCTGTTTTTTTTTTCTGTAACCACAGCTATTCCCGCAACATGTTCCAAAGCCACAACTAACATATTTTAACAAACAGTTGCTGGTTGGAACTGTTAAATTTACAGTTTTACGTATTTACAATTAGGTTTTTTTCTAGTTTATTCTCTCATCCGGTGGGTGGTTATTAGCCCAACCATTGTTAACCCTGCAGATATACATTGCGACAGGGCTTAGCTGCTGTAGTAATTAGTAGAAAACGAGTTAATGTAAAATGCAGTTGATATTTTAGTCTAGAGTGTTTATATCGCATATATCTTTATTTATTGAGTGCTGATAAATGTTTGGTTATTTTCAATTTGAGTAGAAACAGTCTTTTTATTTAATCAATATCATCCTAAGCAAGGCGGTAAAGCTACTAAATCATAAGAGGTTACAGGGTGCAGAAGAATTATGAACAAAAACAATAATGATGAGCAGAAAGAGAAGGGAGTAATCCATTCTGTTGATAGTATAAACAGCAATTGACATTGCGTTTAAATTTTTTCAGATTAAAGTTGGCTGGAAAGCATTGAGCCGGAAAGGAGAAAAGAAGTGCGGGTGAAGAAAATTTTAGCATAAAACGTACGGCTACATCTAGCCAGCTTAACTGTATATTGTTGAGATCTCGACGCTAGTCTCGTCAGTCACTCAGTTAAGTGCCATACATGATACATGCTTTGGGCGATCATTTCTAGAAAGAGACATGATTGACTGGACAGAAGATTATCCCGGGATAAGCTGCCATTGCTTTCTGTGGTAGACTGGTTGCCAGACAAAATTATAGAACCCAGTTTGTCTTGTTATTTAACCAATAACTGGAGAGAAGAGACGGATTAATACCTTTCCTAAGGGTATTTGCGAGTAAGTGAAAGCAAGGAATTCAACTGAAATTCGAACTCGGATCCCCGATTTTTCATTCCAGCCGCTATCCTCTGCATCACAACGCACAGCCAGTTAATACTGTACTTAAATGAAAAAAGTCTTGGTACCATAAAGAAGAGCTCATCCGAACAATTACCATGAAAGTATTTATCGAAAAGACACGGAGAAGCAACCTTACGGCCACCAGATCAGGGCCAACAATATTGCTGATTCTTTGGATCTTATCAATGAACTCATGGCACTGGATCATATGTTGCAACAAAAGTTTTCATACATTTTTTTTTATTGGGCAAGCTTTAACATTTTCATTTGCCCCTTGTTCATAAAATACTGGTGTCGTATCAAACCCAGTCATAGTATGTAAAAACAAAATATAGTTTTACATTCCTTAGTGCTTTTTGAGGTGAACGTATAGCTGAGTGGTTAGAACATTAACCCTCTAGGGCCATTCGTATCATATTTGATACAGTATTTCCCTATAAGGAAACATTTGGTATTTCCCTATAAGGAAACATTTGGTATTCATTGACTGAGCAGTCAGTACTGCTTTCATTTGAAATTTATAAAATATTTCTCTTAAAAAATTTTTCAGGAAAATATTTCTTTCAAGGCTTGTTTTCATACTGTATCAAATATGATACGAATGGCCCTAGAGGGTTAATAATATAATATGATTAAGGCTTCTACTTGTCATAAAGTGGGGGATCAGTTCTATATTGTTATGAAGTAATAAACAGACCCCCCACTAATATGATACGAATGGCCCTAGAGGGTTAAAATTTTAAATCTTGAGACTTCGGTTCCGATCTCACCACGGGAAGTGTCGATCCCAGCACTGTTGGGAAATTGTGTTAACGAAACTGTTTGGAATCTGATGATGGCTGTTCAAAAACCGAGCATTTGCAGGCATAATTGAAGTATAAACCACAAGAAGTTGTGCCTGACAGGCATACACGGTTAGCAGGGTTGGGTATTTGAATTTCATTTATTTCGCCATATTATAGTATTCTATTGAAGATGGAGAGTTACTCGATTGAGGCTGATGTTACCAAAATGACTAACAACTCAAAATCTCTTACAACAGTTACCATTGTTTGGTATTTGCCGGATTTGGCCATATCTACTACTGTTGAAACTATTAATACATCAACATCTAAGGCTAATGTATGAATGATTTGTTTTAGTCATTCTCAAGAAATGTGCTTTTTGTTATGGTTGTCTGCAATGTCACTCTAACTACAATATCAAACGTTCTCTATGGTTTTACTCAGCTTCGTAGAAAAAGCCGTATAATAACCATCAAATTTGATGAGGCATTTCGTGTACATATCATACCCCCCAAAAATAAACCCCTTCGCTTCCAATGGAGTATAGACCCTCGACGACCCCTCGGCTTTAACGAGTGGTTGTCGATACTTCTGTAACTTTTTCCCAGGTAGGGGTTTTGACCCTATGCAAATCCCTTTATTCACCGGGCGAGGTAGACTGGTTGTCAATCAAGGTTATCGAAATAAATCTGTCCTGCTATTTAACCCTTAGCTAGAGGGAGAAGATATGCATTAACGCCCTTCCCAACGGTATTTGCGCGTAAGTGAATGCAACTGGATTTCGAACTCGGCTCTCCGTATTTCCATTCTCAGTGAATATCCACTGCACCTCATGGCACATCCACATATCATACTCATCCTGATAAATTGCTGGTTTGGGCCAAAGCTGATGATGACGTAAATATCCTTCATCAACAACGTACACATCATCATCAATAATTTTGCTATGACAACTAACAATAAACTTAAATACGCTTCCAAGAACGCTCTTGGGTGTTTTCCTTATTTGTCTATCTACAGAGACAGAGGCCTGTGAATTTAATTTGTGCTGTAGGAAGTTTTCTATTTACGTACTTGATTTCAGGATACAAGTAATTCTGATGAATATTAATGATGGATTGATAAGTGATCAACTCTACACCGTGTTCTTCATGTCAGTTAATAACTTTGCTTTTCCTTTGAAGACTCATCTGTGTATTAGTCTTATCTATCATTTCCTTCATGGAACACTGTCCAATAAAAAGGACATCATAGTTCACTGATTTGTTCGGTATGAACCCAGTAGATAGGGAACTTGAAATAACATGATTACGTATAACACATTTTTAATGTTACCAAGAACAGGTTCATCGTTATGGAGACCAAGTGGCTTTGCTTGGAAATTATTTGCCCCTGCCCACGAGGAAACGAGGAAGTGTTATATAAACTTTGTACAATAAGAAAATTCATATTTGGATTATCATAAAGTCTTCATGTTGTTCTTGCATTGTGATTTATCTCAGTTTTAGGTGTTCCATATTTTATGGCCAGCGATAAAGTCTGTGAAATTGGATTTTCTAAAGTAGCCACCCACTTGACTAAAAGAGAATAAAATAATAGTTAAACAAATGAAAACTTCTGAGAACAAGTGACAACAATTTATTTATCTTTTCATATAGATTAGCATTAGTCTATTTCAAATAAAACCAAAATTTAACTTAGAAGACATTTAATTTAGTCATACCAGACTGACGAGAGCACCTCGATTTGGTATAATGGCAACAAGCTTGTCTTGTTAGAATCATTACAATTTAGTGGTGAGTTCGATCCTCACTGGGTGTCCCATACTTTCGGCCTTGTGCCGCATCTAAGCAGCGCTTAAAAAATCACCAAACCAGAAAATAAAAATATTTATACAAAGTTTTCCAATAAAATAAACTACTCAATATAAAATTCATTTAATAATTAATGGGTGCTGAACATTTAATTTAAATCGAATTGTTTCATGATTTATGTAAACTTTAAAAACACAGCGGCAGTTTAAAAAAAACAAAAAAAAACCCCCACCCATTTTGATGGCATCTAGTAATAAATATAAATGAACTAAAATCGCTCGATAAGAATGAATCGACCGATCGATAGAAACGGAGGAAAATAATTATCGATATGATATATTAAAGCTCTCTCACTGTAGGCAATTGGAGTAGATAGACTAAACTATCGCCCGGTTCACACTCCAACCACGTCTATTGAACGGGTGAAGTGGCTCATCCCTTGTTTCCTGTTTAGGATGTGGTTTCCGGCTTTCTTTCTCTTTTCCAATCTTTTCACTTTTACGTAGCCCCCTGCACATCAGTGGCATTACCGCCTTGCTCGGGGTGATATGATTAAAAAAAAAAGGCAAGAGAAAGAAAAGCGGATCATCTATTTATTTTTATTTCACAGCCGTACGCACATGGAATCAAGCTGTTGGTAAGTTTATCTTTTCTTTTTTCTTTCGTCTCCAGTTTACTGTGTGTAAAATCGGTGGACATTAAACGGCCCAAGAAAGTTTATGTCATTCACGCCCAACACATACATACACATATAAATTACATTGGCGCCTGCAAAGTCACACGGAGTGACAGACAGAAATTTCAGTTCTTTTGTAATATACTTCAAGCAGTTCGCAATCACATGGTCAACGCTTCAATATAATCTGAATATTTTAATTGAACCCTTACACCACGAGAATAATAGTACAATTGAAGATGAATAACAAATAATGGTCCTTTTTTAGTAACTTTAAGTAGTTTTTTCTTTTTTAATGCGTCGTATGGTTTCAGAAAGTAGGCGATTATGGCTCTCCACAATTTTTTGCTATTCTTCCCACTCCCTATTCTGCCATTCATTTATACAAGTTAACTGGGTAGGTTACTCGCTGTTTCCTCTCTACCCGTCTTACCCTTAATGCACCTTGTGTCGAATTCTCAAAACCCTCTTTTCCCATTATGCATTCCAGAAATTACAGCTGTCTTTTTTTAGTTTTAAATATGAATGCCCTTTTCGTTTTCATTTCTCTATGCACACTTCATGGTATTCTCATCGGCTTTCTGAATTGGCCTTGGGTGAAACATAACCAAACTTCCTGCAACTTACAGGTTTTATCCAGAATTATCAGAAGGTTATCGGAAGATGGATTTTGTGGAAGAATAAAAGTATACCTTTTGTGTATTTAAATAGAAATTTATTAATAGAAAAGAATAACATGAATTGGTAGAAGTTAATGTTCAATGAGAAACAGTATTAAGAAGTTAAGGGTATCAAGAGTTCGTAGTAGTTAACGTGTGTGTATGTATGTATGTATGTATGAGTATGTATTATAACGATCGCTTGACGTTTGTCAAAGGAATCGTTAGTTACGCTCGTCATCTTCTCTTCGAATTTGCTCGGTGTTTTATTTCGTTTGAGGGGCTCGAAAAGGTCTTTTGGGAATTCACTCCCGGATGTGATTCTGACCTTTCTATTGGACGACAAACAAACTTCGCGTCGGCTCGCGAAAAGGGTCCGTGAATGAATTTTAAATCTTGTTTTGGTCACTACAAAGTAACTTCGATTTTGACAACTGATGTGATTGGCTCAATCTCATGATATGGTTTTGAAAAGTTGACTGCTTTTACAATACCCTTACGGTCCAATTTAACACAACCCAGTCAATAAAAATTATCATAACTCAACCCTATATACTATAGTCATCCGCAGACAGGTCTGTTTTGCTGTATTACAGCTCATCAGTACGGCTTAGACTCCGGTCGCTGTCCTAACCCAGGATTAAAACCCGACCGAATTGGCGTCAGTCGGCGATTCTACCCCTAGGCCATGAGCGTCCAGTAGAAGAAGGCAGGCTTTTTAGCGCGTATAAACACGCCCAATAGCTAGAATGCTCCAATTATATATATATATATATATATATATATATATATATCGTCTTTTGCCTACCGTCTTTCCCTCCACACATATCTTACTGTCATCGCAGGTTGATATTTTGATGTGTTCAAACAGTTAAAGTACCTTCAATTTGACAACTGATGTAATTGGCTCAAGCTTATCATTTTTAATAGTTATTTGATGGTGATGTGATCCCTGAAGCATATATTTGTCAATAGTGAGATGGTTGACAAATGGAAATATATTCCCATCTAATTATGAAAAAATATATAACGTAATTATCTTCCATGTTTGACTTAACGCAGACGAGCAATAAAAGTGATTACTAGCTCTGGTTGCCGCCATCAAATTTCTGCACAGATGTTATTATTGAGTTACAGAATTGTCCGAAGTTTATTGATATAAGTCGGCTCCTTAAAGAAAATAATCGGGAGGTGTCTGATCAAGAAAGATGTGATGGGCATAAAATTTCGGAATTTCGTGAAATTATCAGGTGACTAAAAGTTTTCTTTACGAGCGCCATCTTTATCCAAACGTCTCAAATTTGTTCTGCATTTGTGCTTGCAAAATAAAAAATTTTTTTTGATCATCACCCGATACCACACACTAGAAAAAGTCAACCATTTAAGATTGCTAATATAGGATGTTCCAGAAGTCAACTAGGGATTTCGTAATCTTCTTTTTTTATTATTCAAAAATAGTTTTATACCGAACGAAAATTCAAATAATGGAAATATATTCCAATTTAATTATGAAAAATTATCTAGCATGAATATCCACCATTTTCGACTCTTTTGATAGCATTCACGATAACTGGTTAATAGCTTTGTCTATAGCTCTTAAATTACTTCACACATGTTATCTTTGAGTTGCAGAATTTTATACCGTTTATTGATATCGGCTCGGAATGAGAAATCGCAGAGCCGAATTCGAATTCCAGTTGAATTTGTTGCATTCACCTATGCACAAATAACCTTGGGGAAGGTATTAATCCATCTCTTCTCCCTTGAGATATGGGTCGAATAGCAGAACAAATTGGGTTCTATAGCTTTGGTTGGCAACCAGTCTACTGCAGAAAGAAATAGCATCCTACTACAGGAAAATCTACCCAGTCGGTCATAGATCGAAAGAGACATGATCGCTCAAGCGTGTATCACGTGTGGCAATTAAATGACTGACATGCTCCTTAAGTTACATCCTCCTCTCCCACACACACAAAAAGAAATTATTCGGTAATCGTTAATTTTGGTTAAACCCAAAACAAAATTCTACGATTTTGTTTCTTTGTTCACTTGTGAATTTTCCATGGGTAATTTCTCAAGGTTAATCTAAGTTCTGGAAAATGTATGAAAAATATGAGTCCTTATAAATTTTGCAAATACCGAGATGGTTTTTGGGACACTCTGAAATTATTTTGACGTAACAACTATACTATAAAAACATCTAAAGACCCTTTTTTTTAGAATGAAAAGAACTAGTAATCCATATTTCAAGGGATTGTTTGGGCGTCATTTTAGATACTATCATGAAAATAATGAATTTCTACTGGTCATACCTTGGTATCAATAAACGCATTCGATAAAATAGAAAAGTAATGAAAAACCTGGTTCACTATAAATAATGAACAAGTAATGAACATTTTATGATTTGTCCGGCATCATGAAAATTAAACATTTTAGGTGGTCACAACCCCCCCCCCCCCCAAAAAAAAAAAACAAACAAAAAAAACAAAAAAACAAAAAACAAAAACAAAAAAAAAAGAAAAAAAAGAAAAGCATTTTAGGTTGTAACAAAACTTTATTAATTTAGTAAACACATTCGATACTAAAATTATAATTAAAACCTTCTCTAGAATAGATAACGAACGAGTAAGGTACATTTTCGAAAATTCAGTCATCTTGGACACGATCTTGAAAATCATACCGGTTGTGAGATTGTATTAGTATTAAGATATTAACAAGCACATACAGGGTGCGATGGATGAATTGTCGTCTAAATTACGCAAAAATGAAAATAACACTGACATCTCATTTTAACAGATATATTTACCAAAATGACACAAAAATATTTTGAAATACTAAAGAGAAAATCAATAAAATCGCAGTTGGTTCAATAACGACCTCCGGACGATTTCGGAAACTCCTGTATATCTTTCGGGCGTTTCCCAAGTTTTCTCCTTATTCTTTTTTAAATATGACCACTAAAACTCTAAAGGAGTTTTCTGAACTGTTTTAGGAACATTAGATATACTTGATAACACATTAAATTTTTGCCACAATCTGTCTACCGGAAAGCTATGAATATTAACATACCACGCAAAATGGCTGCTAACCGACCCCTTACAAAGACACATTATTCATTAATTATTCATTCTAGACAAGGTTTTTAAACTCCCATTTTAGTATCAAATGATTCTAATAACATAATATGTATGTATGCAAGAGTTTAATTACAGGAAAGGATTAATATTATTATTTATTATTTTCATGAAAGCATCTAATATGACGGCCAACCAAAGTCTTGAAGTGCGGATTACTCGTTTTTTCATTCTAAAAAAAGTTTTAGGTATTTTTATAAAATCATGTGTACGTTGTCATGTCAAAATAAGTTCAGAGTGTCCCAAAAACCATCTCGGTATTTGCAAAATTTATAACGACTCAAATTTTTTCTTATCCAAAACGTGTATATCCTTATAGAAAAGACAAACAAAAGCATCTGGTTCATGCCTAAAATCCCAAGCTTAGGGTTTTGTTTATATTTTACTGTTCATCCCAAACTCGTACATCCTTATGGAAAAGAAGAACCTACATTTTTTTTAAACAAAGACGTCATTTAGATTTTGTCTAATTTCCAAGCTTGTTTATGTTGTTGCTATCCGCCCCAAAACACTATCATCTTTGCAGAAGTAACAGAAGATCCTGAACACAGAGAATGTCATGTGGTTATTAACAAGATCTCCTAAGGTTAAGACTGCAGGGGTGAAGAAATTAGATATATCAATGTCAAATTTTAGTGGGGATCATCTGTATAAACGAGGACCCATCATGCCCAACACTTTATACCGACGAAGAGTCGTCAGACAGCGACTGTCTAACAAGAAACACGTCCGCATTTTCGGCAACCAAAATGAACACATAAAACCACGCATGACAGAATTTGATTTTGTGATAAATAGTAGAAACATTTTATTCGTCATTTTTTTTCTTTAAATAATCCTATTGTTAGAGTTATCAACTATGTTTTGCAATTTATTGAAGGGGTTCAGATTCTAGCCTTGATTCCCAACGTTGTTGTTGGAAGCAAATATTATCAGGGTCACAGACAGTAACTACGCAATCTTCTCTGTAGTACAAAACATATTCAGTCCACCACTAGAATTCGCTGTCAGTCCTAATATCGTAAGATCTTAGAAAATCTTAATCAAACGATGCACCAACCCCAACGGAGGTTGGAAAAGAAGCCTGGTTGATCCATAAGGTTGGTACAACTCAACAAAGCTAGCGATCGGGGAAGAAGAGGTGAATAAGAGACGAGAGAGAAGTTTGTGAATAGAGTGTGGATCACAATAGAAGTAGGCTGAAAACAACAACAACAACAAACAGCTTATCTACATTTATTTGCAAGTTTTTGACTTAATGCTTTTGGACTATTAATTTAAAAACAAATTGTTTCCTGTTTTCTTTTTATTCCAAAGTATGAATTGCTTTTATGCTCCCAGGTGACAGTCATTAAACTATATTCGTAGAAGATTGTGGCAAACATTCTCATATTAAAGCAAATAAACATCGACTAATCAGCTCATAAAAAAAAAAACAGAAACACCGAAGTATGAATTTGTGCATATATACATTGATATCGTTTTCAATTAGATATTCTAGATGTGTGTCGAGCGTTGCTGTATGACAGCTTAGATGATTAATTAATTTTTACATTATTTACACTGTTCGGACTGTTGTTCTCATCTTTATTACCATGTTTTTGACGTTTCGGCCGTTGTACGCTCCGATCTTTTTCAGGTGCTATGACAACGGCCGAAACGTCGTAAACATGGTAATAAAAATGAGGACAACAGTCTGAGCAATGTAAATAATATAGATACTACCTCATCTCAGAAGTGTAGAAAAACACTAATTAATTCTTATATTTTGCAAATACTAGGAACCGTCACATTTTATGCTTAAATTTATTTCCTACCTTCTATCAGTATGGACGACGCTAGTCTTCCAGAGAGCAAAACACTTCGCCTCCTTGGCCTCACTCTCTCAACGGACCTCAAGTGGAACGACTACATTGAATCAATAGCTACATCTACTGCTAAGAATGTTGGGTCGATGTGTCGGGCCAGGGTGCTTTTTCGTCAGAATCCATCTTGCTCATATATATCATTTGTCCGTGCATTGAATATTGTTGCCATATCTGGTCGGGTGCTCCGGCTATTTATCTCGGGGTTCTCGGCAAAATCCAAAGGAGGATCTGAAATGTAATCGATCCCAATATGGCAACACGACTTCAGTCACTTTATCACCAACAGGATGTGGCTTCCCACTGTGTTTTCTACAAATATTTTTACGACTTCTGCTAAGACGAGTTTCTTTTCTTAGTGCCCCGATCACATGTGCTACTAGATGGCAACTGGGCCCGACCCATTTTCAAAATAGTCAAATGTAACCGCCACTTTTACTCTATCAGTTTCTTTTTTCACACTCCCCGCCTGTGGAACTCCCTTCCATAGACGTGCTTCCCTGATAGCTACAATCTCCAAATGTGTAAGTGCAACATCATTTGCCATCTTCTACCTTTATGATTACCGTCTTTCTCTTATCCTTTCTTTGACATCCTCGGTAACTTGTTTCTTCCTTCTTATTCTTTCCTTTTCTCTCACTGTAACACCCTGCGCACTAGTGGCGTCACTGCCTTGCTTGGGGTGAAGCGGTTCAAAAATTCCTCAGTCAGAGAAACTGGCTGGTCTTTGATTTACATTTTCGTGATAATATCACATTCAGACAATAAGACATAAATTTTGGTATGAAAATTCTCAAGACAACTCGTTACTACAGAGGATACGACGCTCCAACCTCAGCGGTTACTTTTTCTTTTATATGCCTCGTGTTCCTTCAGGACGCAGGTGATCATGGTCATCCACATCTTCCTCTACTTTGTAGCTCTTGTTATTTTCCCGAACCTAGTTCTGCTATCCATTTTGCTCAAACCCATCAAGTATGTCACACCTTGTTTTCTGCTGTTTCTCGTCTTGTGAGTATCAGATTCTTTAAGCCTTCCTTCCTCATTATGTATCCCAGAAATTTTAGCTTCCCTTTTCCGAATGTTAAGTACAAGTTGCCTCTTTGTTTTTATCCTCTTCAAAACCACGTCGTTGCTCGCATGTTCGGCTTATGGTCTCCTCAACATCCTTCTGCAGAACCACAATTCTGTTGCTTAGAGTTTCTTCATCTTTGAGGAGATTGTCCAGCATTCATTGCCATACAGGAGGACAGATATCACGTAACAGTTCAATATTTTTTTCTGCATTTCTGACGAAATTTTTCTATCTCTGTACACAAATAGATTTTTGTGGAGATGAAAAACCTTGTCAAGAATGTGACTTGGACTCGTTCAAATAGTATATATTATACTGTATTCTCTACATTTGACTATTTTGAAAATGGGTCGGGCCCAGTTGCCATCTAGTAGCACATGTGATCGGGGCACTAAGAAAAGAATTTCGTCTTAGCAGAAGCCGTAAAAATATTTGTAGAAAACACATAGGGAGGCCACATCCTGTCGGTGATAAAGTGACTGAAGTCGAGTTGCCATATTGGGATCGATTACATTTCAGATCCTCCTTTGGATTTTGCCGAGAACCCAGAGATAAATAGCCGGGACACCCGACCAGATATGGAATGCAACTTTGGTAGATTTCAGTGTCGCGCTTTCCGTCCTCTGTCAAAACACTTCCCAGATATTTAAGTTTCTGTACCTGCTTGATTTTAGTATCAGTCAATCAGTCAGTTAAGTGCCATACATGATACACGCTTGGGTGATCATGTCTCGAAAAAGACATAGCTGATTGGTCAGAACATTATCCCGAAGTAGGTTGCCATTACTTTCTGCGGTAGATTGGTTGCCAGCCAAGGCTATAGAACCCAATATGTCCTGTTATTTAACACATAACTAGAAGGAAGAGATGGATTAATACCTTTCCCAAGGATATTAGTGCTTAAGTGAACGCAACGAATTTAACCAGAATTCGAACACGGCTCCCCGATTTGTCGTTCCGAGCCGATATCTACTGCACCACAACGCACATTTTAGTATACCCGACCTGTAGTTAGCATTTTGGGCTCATAGAGTTTATAAAAAAAGCGTAACAAGCCGTTTCTAGCAAAGTGGAGGAGATATTGTGTTTGTTACGAAGTCAAAGACGTTTTTTCGGGGTTCAAATATGGTTGGGTGGATAAGATCAAATTCCGCTGCTGAGGTCATCAGAGGTTATCACAGAAAGAATTTCTGGCCTTTATAGATCTTTATCATAGTGAAACAAGTTTTAGCGGTAAATCAGTAATCAGAGAAGCAGATACTAGATGGTGATAACCAAGATGAAATAAACACTGGGATCTTGAATGCTATGGATGACTGGCGCTATATATTCTTCATAATTATTTCTCTCGAAATTTGGTTTCGTGTCTGACGTTGCTAAGCTAAAAAAAGATGTCATTGTTGGGCAAGTGTTTCAAACAATCTTGTTATGTTTTTATTCCACTGAATGGAAATAACACAATCATGAAATATAATGTCGCTTGGCGACAACATAGTCTTACTGAATTCTGTAGTAAGGATGTAATGCTTACTACCGGCTGGCGAAATTTATCATTTCTTCCCACAAAATAGGGATGTGACACAAGGCCGGTTTTTACGGGGGGTATTCCGGGTGCGTATACTCGTGGGTTTCTCTCTGCTCAAAGGCAGAGCGTTTGACAATGTCATATCAGCGATGACTCGCTCTACTGACGATTCTCGGCGTCAGTATTTATGAGATTTGGACGAATCCAAGTCATATTCAGGAGAGGTGTGTTTATTCCACAACACGCTCCACTTTTCAAATATAATATGCATATTCATTAATACATATATATGTGTGTGCGTGTGTGAGTGTGTGTGCCTGTGTGAGTGTGTGTGTGTGTGTGAGTGTGTGTGTGTGTGTTCATTCCATTGAAAGAAGATAACACAATCCTGAAATGTAATGTCGCTTGGAGTGACGTAGTCTTACTGACTTCTGAAGTAAGTATATAAGGCTCGCTACCGGCTAGCTCGAGCCTCTCAACAAAAGTGCGATGTGGCACAAGGTCGATTTTTACGCGGGACATTTCGAGCGCGTACGCTCACGCAAAATTCCCCGTAAACCACGCGTAAGTGGGATCGGGTCTTGTCTATTTAACCATGACGCGAATCTGCCCTTCGGCACAGCTTCGTCTGGGTTCTACTCTGCTCGAAGGCAGAGTCCGACAATGTCAATCTAACACAAGTGGTGATTTTCTAAGCGCAGCTTAGATGTGGCACAAGGCCGAAAGTATGGGACACTCAGTGAGGATCGAACTCACTACAAAATTGTAGCGGCTCTAGCGAGATAAGCTTGCTAACCATTACACCATCTCGAGGTGCCCCACACAAGTGGTTAGATGTCTGCTAACGATTCTCGGCGGTCAGTATATATGCTATTTGGACAAGACCAAGTGATATTCTGGAAAGGTATGCTCATCTCTACAATAAATCTATTCGTGTACTTAGAGTATCTCTGATAGTACCAAATAAGTAGTGTTACTTATTACGATCGCCATTGACGTTATTTCTGGCATTCCTAATTCTGCTGTAAATGGTAGAACGTGTTCAGGTCTCAAGTGAAAACTCATGAAGAACACAAATTCCCTCTTTGCAATTTTTCAAAATTAAACTCTGAAATGTATTATAAATAACACCCTATTGAACAGAAGAGATAAACTAATTTAATTTGAGTTACCATACATGCTGGCGTACAAGGCGATTGCGCGTATAAAACGATCCCCAAACTTTCAAGTTAAAATGTAGGGTTTGGGCTGTATTCGCCGTCCAAGACGAACCCCTAAATCGTATTTTAAAATGTATTTTATTGAATTTATTAAATACATTCAGCAAATATATACTTTCTTTTCACTCAAATTCTAACGAAAAAGAGGTGGGAAGATATTGTCAATTAATTACCATAATCTACAATACCTTATGAGTGTGTGCTGCATTTTCGATAGGCTATTACGATAGCCTCAATGACTTGCTGACCACCCATTCGTTCCACTGTTTTCGAATGATATCTTTAAACGGTTTGCTGAAATACACATCCAGTTGTGGTTTTGTTAAGCACCACCGAAAAAAGAACCGCCAAAAATCTCCCATATCATAACTTACCATAAACCACTTGATTTAATGTTCTCGTTTTATACGTAGAATATAAAACGTTCTCCTATTTTTTTTTTTTGGGTGGGGGGGATTTTTGAGGTTAAAAGGTTGCCTTGTACGCCGGCATATACGGCATGTGAATTCTGTAAGAACATTAGTCTTTTGGCCTTGAGACCTGCGTTCGAATCTCATCATAGTCGATTTGTAAAGGAGTTGACTTGCTAATAATATCAGCCTGGCAGACTATCACAGCAAGCGGCACCATTGGAAACTGCCCGAAACAATATCACGGGTTAACCCAAGTTGTGAGTGAAACTGGATAGACGGAACTATTTGGAAGCCATCGGTTGTTGTGGTAGCTTGAAATCCCAAGTCTTCAGTTAATGGTCTTAGACTTGGTTGGCAATCTATCTGGATGTTTTGATAAAACACTTATTTCTCTCAACAGTCAGGATATTCGCAGGTATCTATCTTGCTAAAAAACTAACAGTGACTAAAAAGTAAATAATAAAAAAACAAAAAACAAAACAAAACGAAAGAAGAAAGAAAGAAGCGTGAGAGAATTAAGTCACGTGGGCTTACAGCCTTCTGCAGGCGGGAAAACGGTGCGGCATGACGATTACGGTATAATTTCCCTTTTGGGTTGAGAGTTTGGCTTTCAACCCCAAACCTAACTGGGTCTGGTCATCGTCACTGGTGTTGCATTACGTATATCGCGGAAACACCCTTAACTGTTGAGTACTGTGACCTGAATGACAGCTTATGACCAGTATATTCTCCTTTTCCGGTCTTCATTTTCTTACTTATTCACCCCTACTTTGAAGATCATATCCCATAGACGCGCTGTCATAATTATATCCTGTATCAGGTTATAATGCTTTTCGTTGTACCCGCCTACATTATAATTATGCTCTGGCGAAAATGTTTTGACATTTTACACAATAAAATCAATCTGTATTTATTAAAATAAAAAGAATTCTTTCTAGATGCAAAAAATACTTGAGTAAAGGTTGCGATGGGTAAATTGTCATCATTTCATAGTTTTAATTTCGTGCATGCGCGTTGATTATTTTTTTATTTTGTCGACGACACAGTATAGCACCGTCTGGAAGAAAAAGAGCACCATGATAAAATTCACTCCAACAGTAATTTGGAAGTGGCTTGATGTTCTCATTGGCAGTCATGCCAGAGGCTCCAATAAGAATGCTTCAGAGTGTTTAGGTGTCAATCTGAAGACAGTGCAGAGAATTCGGAAAGAGTTGGATGAGCCTAATGGTGATTACGAAGGTACAGCAGCTCGGAAAAACTCATTCTGATCGTTCTGATAGAAAAAAAAACTTTCGAATATTTTGGTGAGGGATTCAGACTCAATATAGAAGCTTACATCAAGTGACCTGAGGAGGTAGTGCTGCTCTGGGTCAATATTGTGGCTGCTGGAATACCTTTGTCTGGCAATAGGACTCTGCACCATGCTATACAAGCAGGACAACCCAGTCATGGGGGGCTAGACAATTTCTGCTACCTCATCATCTCTTACATCTCGCCACCTTCACCACCTTGATTATTATGTGTGGGGTGCAGTTGAGCGAGAGACCAACAAAACACCAAAGTTGAAGTCAAGGCAAAGATTATGGAAGCTTTCACCAACTTAAACAAGGAAACCACACAGAAGAGATGCAGGAGATTCCGAAATCCTCTGAAGGACGTGGTTGAAGCCAATGGCGATTTCATGGAATACATTTACTCTTTATATATTTTTGTGTAATGTTGGTGAGTATATCTGTTAAAATGAGATGTCAGTATTATTTTTATTTTTGCGTAATTTAGAGGACAATTTATCCATCGCACTATATATATATATATATATATATATATATATATATATATATATATATGAAAAATTCTAGAGTAAAACTCGATAATTACTTTCTTAAGAACTTTTCCTCTGAGTAAGTTATTTTCTCTTCTTACAAATATAGCATCTTATTCAAATATTCTTAATCAAATATGAACTCTGAAGCGGATATATATAAAATAAACCACCACAGATGTTCCTTATAATATATTGATAAAACATGCAGAAGTTTAAGAAACGTATGTCTGAACATACCAAAGATTTCATATATAATAATTTATCGAATCATTTAAATAATTTCAATCACAACTTTTATATAAAAATGCCATACTTATTTAAAGAAAAGTTTTTATTTTAACTCCTTAGATTAAACATGGTTTTGTCGAAAGAATTGACTCCTTTTTCTAGGTTATGTTAAAGGAGGTGTACTCAATGAAAACCACAGATTGATTAAACGCATAAAGAGTGACGGCAACATAGTGTTATTGAATCGAGTTCACTTGAATCTTGCAAAGTGCATCAACCTTCGCATCACAAACGATGGAAATCATATTGAAGATGTTGTTTGTTAATATTCCAATAAAATGTTGAAAATTTAATTTCTTGAAAATATGCATTTTGCTTTGGTGTCCAGATTTTAGGATACCCTATATATATATAGGTTGCAGTTCTTACAATAGTGCAGAAAATCGCATATATATATATATAAACATCTTGCCTTATATATATATATATATATATATATATATATATATAAGGCAAGATGTTTGTGTGTGTGTCTGTTTATCGGTCTGTATCGACAATTTTATACAAATCCACAATTTTTATCCGATTCTCACCAAACTTATGTACAGAATATATATATATATGGTGTATCGAGGCAGCAGTTAATTATCTAAAAATATATTGAAATATATTGTCAAATATTACAGACAATGAATGTCTATTATGTTTAATCATGAGCCGTTCTAAACATCGTATTTTGGCTTTAATTTCAGGTGAAAATAAAATAAAAAAATTGTTCAACATTTGGATACATTTTTTATTACGCTGGTTCTAATTGCTGTAATTGTCGTGAGGTCGAAATGTTAAAATGGTTGAGTTCCGACCATGATATTAGGGTTCAAATCTCACCATGGTCGATTTGTTTGGAAGGCGATTCAAGCGTACAGCGCCTTTGGAAAATGATTGAAAATTATACCACGGGTCGACCCATGTCTTGCAAGTGAAATTTGGTAGGTGGAACTAGCACGATGTCACGTGGGTTTGAGCGTACTGGACTTATTAGGAAACCGTTGATCACGCCAGATTATGTGCTTTCTCCCACCAAAAAGTGCAAGTGAGGTCCGCTCAGTATAGTTGCTATGGGCTGTGTGCATCTTGACCAGTCCCAAATGTGCCTGAGCAAGTGTCTGCGCAGCAATGATTGGCTTAGCAAACGAGGAAACGAGTAGCCGGGTATTATGTATGTATGTATTAAATCATTACATATATATATTATGTATATGTATGCATATATGTACATTAAATCATTATGTATATGTATGTATATATGTACATTAAATTTTTATGTATATGTATTTATATATGTACATTAAATCATTATGTATATATATATATATACACACTAGCAGTATAGCCCGGCGTTGCTCGGGTGTAATGAAAGCTTTAAAATGAATCCATGGTCCTGGAGCTCAGACTCAGCCTAAAGAATATTTGTGTGAAGTTTGGTGAGAATCGGATAAAAATTGTGGATTTGTATAAAATTGTCGATACAGACCGATAAACAGACACACACACAAACATCTTGCCTTATATATATATATATATATATATATATATAAGGCAAGATGTTTATATATATATATATATATATATATAAGCGATTTTCTGCACTATTGTAAGAACTGCAACCTTGAAACTTCTGAATATCCTTTCTTATGTATTTGTCTATGAGTGTATCAAATTTGATTAAAATCGGACCACTTCTTCTATAACCCGATTTTTTCGATTATCGATTTTTATACATATCGAGGTATCTCAACACAAAATCTAGCTAAGAACACTCGCAGACGCTTATAGTACAACTGTGTAAATTTTCAAGAAATTTTCAGTCGTTTCGGAGTCTATAAGTAACGGACACACGCGCGCGCGCACACGCACACACACAGACAAAGTTCCATTATAAATAAGTTTAGATTTAGATATTAAATCATTATGTATATGTATGTACTTATGTATATTAATCATTATGTCTATGTATGTATATTTGTATATTAAATCTGTGATCTTTTCAATGTGTTTTACATACGGTTTTTAATTCAGAGTTGTCCTCCTCTTAGAGTGGTTTCTAACCACGCCAAAAGATCCAATTTGCATTTCTATTTAATCCATATCCGCGGGGAGAAGAGCTAGATTCATACATTTCCGAGTTGGAGCGACAATTTCTCTTTGTGCCACTATCAGCACATACCATATGTTTCCACGTATAAGGCGATCTATAGATAAGGCGAGATCCACAATCTAGGTAAATTTTAGTGATTTTATCTGATATCCATAATACAGGGCATGCGGGAAGTCACTATACACTTATATATTTTTTTTATTAACGGACATATTTCACTATAGAATATAGGAGAAGAACTTGAATTAAAATTATAAACAATGTTGAAAATGTTTGATTTCTGAATCCCACTCTCAGTTACTCGCCAGTATAGGAAGAGTTTTAATTTTTGTCTGCCATTCCAAGATCAATATTTTGCTGTTGTGCTAATTTTTGTAATGATTGTTTTGGACTCTGCTGCATACTGTCAGAAATGTCAAACAGTTTTTTCTCCGACAGTTTTGATGGAGTCTTTCATAAAGTCTGGCATCGTCCATTGATCTGATTTCTCGAAATTTATCAACAAGGCTGCGAACTGCATTGCGATGTGGAACAGGTGTATCTGATAATTCATCAGTAGAACCATATCTGGTCGAGTGATCCTGCTTATCATCTTGAGGTTCTCGATTAAATCCAAAGGAGGATCTGCAATATAATCGATCCTGACTTGGCAGTCCGCCTTCAGTCACCAACGTGACGTGGCTTTACTCTGGCTTTTCTACAAGTATTTTCATGGCAACTCCTTTGACGAGCCTCCCCCACCACCGATACTCCGACTACAAGTATTTGCTAGCATATTGGCATCAAGGTTCCAACCTTTAACCGTCGAAATAGCTAAATGTTACCGCATCTTCAACTCTAACAGTTTCTTTTCTCACACTTCCCATTTGTAGAACTCATTTCCATTTGCTTGCTTCCCTGATTGCTGCAATCTCCAAAAGTTTAAATGCAATATCAATTGCCATTGTCTATTTACTTGATTCCCATCTCTCTCTTATCCTGTCTTCGACATCCCCTGCACCTTTTTTATTCTCTTACTGTAACCCCCTGCGCACCAGTGGCATTCTTGCTTTGCTTGGGGTGAAATGATTATAAAAAACAAAAACAAACAACAAAAAAAAAAACAAAAACAAAAAACAAAAAAAAAACAAATGAACGCTGTCACACGAAATCTGTGCATCTACAATCTTTTCGAAATGCGTATTCGACAAGAAATGAACCTTCTTCAATTGTTAAAAACCATATTGAGTTTACGTAATGTGCCTATTAAGGAAAACGTAATATTACGCAAGTCGTTTTTTGGCCTTGAAAGACATTAATTTTATTTAATACTTCGTGCAAAAATTAAATAATTTTCTGATTTTCTAAAATTTTAGGACTTATTCACAAATGAAAGAAATTATTTATGCAATTATTATTTTTAGAAAATCTTAGTAAAAACATTTTTTTTACATCTGTTACTCCTCCACACCAATTAATTGCATAAAACTTCTAGAAATACTTCTAGAAATTATCTATAACAATTTTCTTTATTAGTTAAATGCAAGACTCATAAATCATATAGTTTTGTTTTTTTTAATTACGTGACCATTTTTCAGAAAATCTGCTACGAATAGTAAAATCATAAATGCATTAAAACTACACCATTTCTAATATAGATAAACTTTTAATTGATTTTATAAATAATATAATTTTAGGATGTGTTCCGAAGAAGAAAAAAATTCGATGAATAATGGATTTTTATAAGAATTGTTTTGTTTTTTGCTAATTAAAGTTTCAAAACTCTTTTAAATTTCTTCCAGTTACTCAGCGTCTTCGGTTATTAATTCATTAAAAATACTTTATTTACAAATCGAAAATACAAAATCTTAATACAAATCATTTAGAATTCAGATTTTTCCAATAATTTCTAATTTTTAAAATTTATTTTAAACTACACATTTACTTTTACTATAGAAACTTATAAGAGACTTATCATTAAAAGGTCACATGTCTCAAATGTTGTTCCCCTTACAAAATGTTAAATTGGGTTATGTCAATATTTAGTCACCATACTTCCAGATCGTTTGATAACAGTGGCTATCATCGCCTACTTAAAAGGTCAACGAGTTAAACCTTTGTGATTAAGAATTACTTTTATTCTGAATTTCATGTCATAATTAAGTAACACTAGCAGTATAGCCCGGCGTTGCTCGGGTGTAATTAAAGATTTAAAATTAATCCATGGGCCTGAGCTCAGACTCAGCCTAAAGAATATTTGTGAAGTTTAGTGAGAATCGGATAAAAATTGTGGATTTGTATAAAGGAAATACAGACAGATAAACAGACACACACACAAACATCTTGCCTTTTTATATATATATATATATATATATATATATATATATATATATATATATATATATATATATAATCAATTTTCTGCACTATTGTAAGAACTGCAACCTTGAAACTTCTGAATATCCTTTCTTATGCCTTTGTCTATGAGTGTATCAAATTTGATTAAAATCGGACCACTCCTTCTATAACCCGATTTTTTCGATTATCGATATTTATCGGGGGTACCTCGACACAAAACCTAGCTAAGAACACTCGCAGACACTTATGGTGCAACTGTGTAAATTTTCAAGAAAATCGGTTCATCCGTTTCGGAGTCTATAGGTAACGAATACACACACACACACAGACAAAGTTCCATTTATAAATAAGTTTAGATTTGTCTCAAATCAGATTAATTTAACTTTAAATTTGTTAATGTATTTTTAAATCCGAGAATTAACTTTTGTTTACAAATGTGTCGATCGCTCAAAAAATGACTGAAAAGTTGAAATAAAAAAAAGTTTTTAGATTATAATGAATATGATTTCTATTTGAAACACACCAGAGTATTTTACTTACTGGAATTAGTAGATTTAATCATTTAGCTTTAAATTAAGCTAAAATAAAAGTTTCAAGAAAAAGTTTTTTTGTTTTTTTTTAAATATTCAATTTAAAACTTAGGTATCGAAAATGAAGTGGAGGTACCTACACTACGATGAAAAATAATGAAATCAAGAATGAAAGATTTGTTTACGTTACTTGTGGGAGTTGTTCAGCGTAAGTTTTTGCAAATTGTTGTGTAATAGTCTCATCATGTGAAATCAAGAAGTAAAAGCAGTTTTATTACATTTATAACTGTAATTCAGCATTATAATGGGTACTGTTGCAGCTAGAAATATTAAAAGTTATTATATACCGAGGCAATTGTTAGCCTACCGAGATCCAAGCGTAGAAATCCATCTACTCAAGATTTGTCAAAAGTCAAAATTCAGAGTATGAATGAAAGCATTATATTTAGTAGGAAAAGACAACGTAGTATGAACAAACAACATTGGTTTTATAACAAATCAAGAAGAAGTCGGTTGGATGTAATGAATTAGTAAAAATGTTCTTTTATTTGGTTGTTAATAGAGTTCTTGGAGAGAACATCAATGCATTTTAATGGTTTTGTAGGCGTGTTTTAATGTTTATGTAGGTATTGCTGGCTGAAAATACTTCTTATTTTAAAAATTAATAAGTTTCTAATTAATTTTATAGTTAACATAGTATTTAGTTTTATTGTGTAAAATATGTTAAACATTTTATTAGATATTATAGTGGACACGACACAAATATACTAACCTACTTAATAGTATCGATATACCACAGAGTTTAAGGTTAGTTTTTATAACTGTTGTATTAGACGAACGGGGATGTGAAGTGGATATCGGCTCGGAATGAGAAAACGAAGAGCCGAGTTTGAATTCTTAGTCGAATTCGTTGCATTCATTTACGCGCAAATACCATTGGGAAAGGTATTAATCCGTCGCTTCTCGTTCCAGCTATAGGTTAAGTAGCAGGACAGATTGGGCTTTATAAGCTTGGTTGGCAACCGGTCGACGGAAAGTAATGACAACGTAGTGCGGGAAGATCTTCTGCCCAGTCAGTAATGTATTGTTGGAGACATGATCGCTCAAGCGTGTATCACGTATTGCACTTAACTGACTAATTAGATGATTTTATAGGGTATTTTTTAAAGATTTAAAGGTCGCCTTATACGCAGAACTATACAGTATATAAAATAAAGGGACCTAAATACACATGGAAAATATCCCAAGGTTTAAAGAAATAAATATATAAACATAAAAATAAATTGAAATGCCACCGAAACCGTTGTGTTCACAATTTAGGCCATTTTAAGAAAAACTGAATGTTTTTATTGAGACATAAATGCATTGAAAGTACCATAATCTATTTGTCCCCTACGATTAATAATATACGACTAAAACTATTTTGATATTCCTCTTTTTCTTATTAAATTGAAACAAGATGGGATACTTAAACCATAAAAATGAGTTGAAATTAATTAAAATCTAGTTTCTATAACGACACAGCTCGAGTAAGCGTCAAACTTTGACATACATAAAGTGACTAAGTGAATCTCGTTTCGTTTCGCCAATGGAGGTTTTGTCCTTGTGAAATAAAATTATTTTTGATAACTCCAGCGAAACATTCCAAAGTGGATTCTTTTTTTAAAAATTGCTTTATATAATTTCTCGTACGCAATTTTGACAGCAACGTAAAATAAGCGGAAATTGAAATTCTATTCAAAACCTACAATTATATGACGTCAAAAAACTTACAATGCATCATGAATTATGGATGTTGCTTCAGACCGAAAGCATAATAAATAGACATAACTATATAACTACAGAAAAACGAACCCCACCGTTAACCGAAACTGTAATGCAAGCTTATAAAAAATAAAAATAAAAAAAAAACGTTGAAATTCATAAAAAGGATAAATCTAATAGTTTTGTTATTATAAAAATAGGACCGATTGCATAGGACGCTATTCTCGATAAAGCTACATTTAAAAAAAATGTAGAAACTAAACAAAATACCATTAACCTATTTATAGGACACGGATAAATAACTTTATAGTAGCCAATTTATAAAGGCCAATTTATAATGGCCAATAATACTGAAGCCAGATCCAAAAAACTCCACGAATTGTGATGTAACGTATATCTGCTTGGACTGAGAAATCGAAGAGCCGGTTTCGAATTTGAGTCGGGTTCGTTAAATTCACTTACGCGCAAATGCCGTTAGCAACAGTGTATATCCATATCTCTCAACAATATGCAGAATACAGAAAGTATGGTCATCAGCAAGAGAAAAAGCCCAAGATGCAAGTTACAAATTGGCAATGTTAATATCAAGAAGGTGCAGAAGTTGAAATATCTTGAAAGAAGATGGAAAATGTGACATCAAGTTTTGGATACACATTGAACAATTGAAAGCAACATTGAAAAAGCTAAGCAAGGTGCTGAGAAACATGAATATTTAATTAGAAATAAAGAAAAAATTTCTGGACTGTTGTGTGTCATCCATCTTCTTATATGGTAGTGAATGCTGAACAGTCTCTCCATAAATAAGGAGAAAATTACAGACAACAAAGATGTAGTACTACAGAAAGATACTGAAAATTCCATGGCTGGAGCGAGTAAGCAAAAAAGAAGTCTTAAAAAAATGGTAACAGGAAGAACACTTCTACTCAGAATCAGAAAAAGACAGATGGAATTCTTTGGACACATAACGACAAAGGAACACTTGGAAAACTTATTCACTTACCATTTACCTGACGAACTTGTGTGAGTAGATGGCGGAACGACGTTGCAAATGTCTTAGCAAAAGAGAGAAAAACTACTGAGGCCCACAGGGGATAGGGAGTTATGGAGAGACATAATGGGTCGCAGCACATACAAGAAGAAGAAGAACAACAACAACAAAAAGAAGGACGAAAGGAAGTAAAATAATAAGAAGAATTAGCAGTAGTAGTAGTAGTAGTAAAAGAAGAAGAAGAAGAAGAAGAAGAAGAAGAAGAAGAAGAAGAAGAAGAAGAAACATATTTTTAGTAGATATTAACAGTCACTATTTCGCTAATTCATAGCAGAAAAAAAAACAAAAACCCACGATCAAAATCTTATAAATGTGAATACCTTCTTATAATGAACATGGTAATCAGAGTTAAAATATCTTTTTCATACATATTATTTTTTTAATAAAAAATTGAACAACATAGAGATATTTTTCAACAACAGATTTCCAAACTATACATGTTATCGAAGAGGCCGGCACCTCGACGGGGTGTAATGGTTAACATGCTTGTTTCGCTAGAATCATTATAATTGAGTACTGAGTTCGATTCTCACTGTGCCCATACTTTCATTCTTGTGCCACATCTAAGCTGGGCTTAGAAAATCACTTGTCTCGCTAGATCAGTTACGACTGAGTAGCGAGTTCGATCCTCACTAGATGCCTGATACTTCTATCCTTGAACCACATCTAAGCTACGCTTGAGAAAATCATTATGTTGTCGAAGAGGAAATACATTTAATAGATTTAAATAATTTGAGGAAAAAAAAAAGAAAGAAAAAACGCTAACAACGTGATAGGAAAAAATCATAACAATATAATATATTCTTGTGCATTATTTATTAGTTTTGAACGAAAAGTAAAGGCAAAAAAGATGGTCGCATTATACACAAGTACACATTTTCAGAAACTTTTACTCAGCTGAAAAACTTTATATGAAACATCAAGACTGCAAATTCACTCAGCACAACAGATAAAACATAAAGTAGGCAATTGATAACAATTGTTTACCATAGGTATTTGATATGTCAGCCATATTTGTTCTTCGTTAACCAGCGGAATTAATTGACATTTGTCTCAAGTTTCTACACAATAGAAAATTTGTTTACATTTTGATTTTTTTTTATAAAGCTTTCTCTTTACAATCTTAAGTAAAGACAATATAACCCGTTATTTGATTTGGCTTTATTAGTTAGATAGCCCACCATAAGTATCTAGGAATAAGGAATCAGAAAACCGAGATCAAATTACAGTTGGGTTCGTTTCATCCACTTACGCGCAAATATATATATATATATATATATATATATATATATATATATATATATATATATTTCTTTTTGCATAAAAACGTAATGACCCTTCTTTTGGGGGTATGTAAATAATTTTCGTGACATGGTTAAACATTTTTACGACATTACTGAGAGCCGGAAGTAGTAATAGTAACATTCAAGGGTTAGTGTTAGTTACAGAATAAAGTTACAGAACGGATGTGTGTTGTGGAGCAGTGGATATCAACTCGGAACGAGAAATTGGAGAGCCGAGTTCGAATGTTCATTGAATTCCTTGCATTTACTTACGCACAAATACCCGTGGGAAAGGTATTAATCCGTCTCTTCTCTCCAGTTATGGGTTAAATAACAAGACAAATTGGGTTCTAGAGCCTTGGCTGGCAACCAGTCTACCGCAGAAAGCAATGGCAACCTACTGCGGGAAAATCTTCTGCCCAGTCAGTCATGTCTCAGAAGAGAAATGATCACCAAAGCGTGTATCTCGTATAAGGATTGACAGAATAAAGCGGTCATAGACTCTCTGTTTTTAATGAAGGAGATAATTTCATTTAGATTATGAAATGCTCGATTAGTAATGTTCATGTAATCAAGTAAAATTAATGCTCACGTATGTAAACATATTTACTGACATCTGCACAGTTTAGGTTACAGAAAAAATGTCTGAGAGGTTAGTGGCGTAATCAGGAGTATGAAGAGGCGACCATTTTTTTTTTTGGTTGTTAGCAGCCGATAGCGATAAACATCAATCAGCGAGTGCGTTTAATTGTCGGCACCACATTTTATCTTTGTAACTCAGCATAGGAGACTTCCGTTGATTTTGTTAATAACTGTGAGAAAGATATATGAGAAAATGTTTATATATGCATTAATCCAGAACAGTTTTCAAATATTTATAATTTACTTGGTATGTGATAGGGTTAGTTCGAGTTCCAGTAACTGCATTCACTTGATGAACAGAGCGATAATACACTTCCTGTTTTAATAACGGGTAAAATTTAATGCAAATCGTGAAATGCTTGTTAATAACAGTAAGAGAAATATCATAGAAAAGGTTTGCGTTTAATCTTCCCGGTTAGAACTCACCATGCAACGTACATAGTAGCCAACCATTCACATTACTTCTGTATTCTATCGGCGAGAAGTAAGTTCCACTCAAACAGCTTCTTCTCACAAATCAATGCATTGTGGGACAGATTCCTAAGAGAATATTTCCCCGATCACGACAATCTTGTGGAATAAAAATTAAATTTTAATAAAATATCCTTCATAATTGCTAATAGAATATACAAAAGGACAATAGACAAAAAAGCTCGGGTATATAGAACATTTAGACAGTTTTTTCACGCTTGTATCAATTGAATCGAAATTGAATTTTAACAAAATAGTCTTAAAAATGTCTAATAGAAACGTCAAAATGACTCGCATATTTAGAACATTTGAACAGTTTTTAAATGCTTGTTTACTAGAATCTAAATTGAATTTTAATCATATATTCTTGATAACGGCTAAGAGAATAGAGAAAACGGCTCAGATATATAGAATATTTAGATCGTTTATACACACTTGTATCAATAGAATAAAGTTTGAATTTTAATAAAATATCCTTGATAACGGTTAATAGAAAGGCCAAAATGGCTCGGATATGATAGAATATTTTGATAGTTTTTACACGCTTGTATCTGTGGAATAAACTGTCTAAATGTTCTATATACCCGAGCTTTTTTGTCTATTCTGTTAGCCACTTCCAAGTATGTATAATCAAAATTCAACTTAGATTCTATTCATACTTATGTCTATTCTATTAGCCATTATTAAGTAAATTATATTAAAATTCAGTTTATATTCCATTCATACTAGCGTGTAAAAAATGTTCTTTATATTCGTGCCACTTTGTTTATTCTATTAGCCATTATAAAGGATATTTTATTAAAATTCAGATTCCATTAATACCAGCGTATTAAACTGCAAAATATTCTATATATCAAAGACATTCTGTCTATTCTTTTAGCCATTATTAAGGATATTATATCAAAATTCAATTCAGATTCTTTTCATACTAGTGTGTGAAAACTGTTCAAATGTTCTATATAACCAAGCTCTTTTGTCTATTTCAGTTGCCATTATCAAGGAATCTTATTCAAATTTACTTTAGATTTCATTCATACATGCGTGTAAAAACAGTCCAAATATTCCCTATATTCGAGCGATTTCGTCTATTCTTTGGGCCATTATCAAGGATATTCGATTAAAATTCAATTTTAATTCAATTGATACAAGCGTAAAAAAACGGTCCAAATGTTCTATATATCCGGGCTCTTTTGTCTACTCTGTTAACCACTGCTAAGGATATATTATCAGAATTCAATTTAATCGCCCGGTTCACACTCCACCCACGTCTATTGAACAGGTGTAGAGGCTCATCCCTTGTTACCTGTTTAGGATGTGTTTTCCGGTTTTCTCTTTTCCAATCTTCTCACTTTGTTTTTATTTTTTTTTTCAATTGGAGTAGATAGATCTATCTATCGCCCGGTTCACACTCCACCCACGTCTATTGAACAGGTGTAGAGGCTCATCCCTTGTTCCCTGTTTAGGATGTGGTTTCCGGCTTTCTCTTTTCCAATCTTTCCACTATTACGTAGCCCCCTGCACATCAGTGGCGTTACCACTTTGCTCGGGGTGATACGATTAAAAAAAAAGATTCTATTCATACTAGCGCATAAAAATTCATCAAATGTTCTATATATCCGAGCCATTTTGTCTATTCAGTGAGCCATTATCAATGATATTTTATTAAAATTCAAATTTGATTCAATTGATACAAGCATGCAAAAACTACCCTAATTTTCTATATATCCGAGCCCGTTTGTGTGTTCTCTTTGCCATTATTAAAGATATTATATCAAAAATTCAATTTAGATTCCAATCGTACTAGCGTCTTAAAACTGTCGAAATGTTCCATATATCCGAGACATTTTTTTCTATCCTATTAGCCTTTAATATCAATGATATTTTATTAAAATTCAATTTTGATTCAAATAATACAAGCGTGTAAAAACTGTCGAAATGTTTTATATATCAGAGCTCTTTTTGTTTATTCTATTAGACATTATTAATTATATATCAAATTTCTATTTAGATTCCATTCATACTAGCGTCTTAAATCTGTCCAAATGTTCTAGATATCCGCACTTTTTTGTATATATATAATCATTCCTCAAAGAAAATAAAATATTTCACTGCCTGACGAGGTGCTAATAAGATAGTACCGAAATACAACGGCTCTATGTTTTTATTATAAACTTATAATAAAAATATTACTATATATAATGCCCTACTGAGTATCCGAGTCATTTTGTTTGTATTTTGTTAAAATTCAATTTTTATTCCATTCAAACATGCGCGCTAAAATCTCTTTCAAATGTTCGATATATCCGAGCTGTTTTGCCTGTGCACTTAACCCTCTAGGGCCATTCGTATCGTATTTGATACAGTATTTCCCTATAAGGAAACATTTGGTATTTCCCTATAAGGAAACATTTGGTATTCATTGACTGAACAGTCAGTACTGCTTTCATTTGAAATTTATAAAATATTTCTCTTAAAAAATTTTTCAGGAAAATATTTCTTTCAAGGCTTGTTTTCATACTGTATCAAATATGATACGAATGGCCCTAGAGGGTTAACCACTATAAAGGTTATTTTATTAAAATTCATTTTTTATTCCATTTAAACAGGCGTGTAAAAATGTACAAATGTTCTATATATCCACGCCCTTTTGCCTATTCTATTAAATATTATTACGTATACTTTATTAAAATATTCAGTTTTTATTTCATTCAAACAAGCGTGTCTAAACTATTCATATGTTCTATATCAGAGCCCCTTTTCGTATGCTATTAGCCATTATCAAGGACATTTTAGTGAAATTCAATTTGATTCCATTCATACTAGTGTCTTGAAAGGGTCCAAATATTCTACATATCCGAGCCATTTTGCCTATTCTTTTAGCTATTGTCAAGGATATTTTATTAAAATTCAGCTTTGATTCTAACAAACAAGCGTGTAAGAACTGTTCAAATGTTGTATACATCGAAGCCCTTTTGTTTATATCAGCCGTTGTCAAGTATATTTTATTAAAAGTCGATTTTTATTCCAACCAAACAAGCGTCTAAAAACTGCCCAAATCTGTTATATATCCGAGCGCTTTCGACTATTCAATTAGCTATTATCATGGTTATCTTTTTTTCATTATTGACTAAATATGTTGATTTTTATATATGTTCATTTATAGAGATAGGCATACATTCTTTTTATTTTTCTAAACACGATCAGCAGGTTGTGACCGTGTTCATAATAGGTAGTAGTGAGTGTTGATTTTTCTTTTTTATTATTATTATTATTAATTTTTTAAAATATTTTTTGTTTCTAACTGTGGATGAAGGTATTATAGCTACATGTTCTATTGCTGACGGAGCTTGGTAAATTTTAGTGTATGATTAAATGGGTTCTAGGAAATGAATTGAGAGATACATATGTTGCAATTTTGCAAATCTGAAAAATTATCACATGTCATCGTGAAACGGTTACCGGATATTCTTTAAGTTATTATTCAACTTAAAATAGTGGACAAGAGACAAAGACTGGAAAGTTTTTTTTTAAATACACTAGGAAGAGTAACTTTCATCAACTAGATCAAATGTTACATCTTAGAAGTTTACCTTTTTTTAGATTTGATTTGATAGTCACTATCGCCCGGTTCACACTCCACCCACGTCTATTGAACAGATGAAGAAGCCCACCCCTTGTTCCCTGTTTAGGATATGGTTTCCGGCTTTCTCTTTTCCAATCTTTTCACTCTTACGTAACCGCCTGCGCTTCAGTGGCGTTACTGGCTTGCTCAGGATGATATGATTAAAAAAAAAACCTTAGGGTTAAGACTTTTCAGTTCCCTATGTATTAATTTTCTTATTCTTTTGGCTTTAACATTGGTAGAATATTTTACCACCATAAGGCCATTATCCCTGTACAACTCTATATCTTCAATATTTATATCGTTATATGCTGTCAGGTTATACAGAATAAATAGGACGACAAGATTTAGGTACTTAGCGGAGTCTAGAGATCCCCGTAGTGATGTCAAATAGGTCCTCACATTTGGTTTCTTTCCACTGTTCATTGTTGTGGATGAATACGGATTGTTTTTCACGATGACACGGAATAATTTTTCAGATTTGCAAAATTGCAACATATGTATCTCTCAATTCATTTCAGCACTAGCATAGAAAATGTCTTACTCTTTACAATCAAATTACCCTTTACTCTTACAATCAAATTTCTCCTATACATCATGACCTGGTTTTCTATTGGTTAGCTGAGATAACCCCTCTCCACATTAATTGTCTGGATTTGGTAAAAAATTCTGTTGTTTTTGAGCTTCTATATACAATAATTCCTAACAAAAAAAAATCACTGCCTGACGAGTTGCTAATAAGATAGTACCGAACACAACGGCTCTTGTGTTACAGTAAACTATGTTTTTATTATAAACTTACGATAAAAATATTACCATATATATATATATATATATATATATATATATATATATATATATATATATATATATATATATATATATATATATATAATAAAAGTCTGCCTCCTTCTACCGAGCGCACATAGCTCAGAGGTAGAATCGCCGACTGACGCCAATTCGGTCTGGTTTCAATCCTGAGCAAAAAGCAATCGGCTGTCTAACCGTGCTGATGAGCTGTGATACAGCAAAACAGATAAAAAAAAACAACAACCATAAAATCAGTTATTGCAAATCGCCTGAACACACTCCATGGTAGAAACCTAGGTCGCGTAATAACTCGTTTACAAATGAAAAATATTCAAAAGTTCTACAATATAATTGTATCGAACACATTTTAATACAAGTGTCCTGGTCTAATTCAATTATCACAAAAACTAAGTAATTGAATATATATATATATATATATATATATATATATATATATATTAGAGAAACTTTTCAAAATTCAAAGGTGTCGGATGCACATTTCGACATGAGATCTCTAACAGAGATTCCACGTCACTTCAGCGACATTTTTCTGTTCTAAATGAAGAAAGCCCTGGGGTAAAGTGGGAGGGGCAAAGTTAACAACGGTCAAAAATTGAGAGTTCCCTTAAGGTCAGGGAAGTAGGACTTTTTTAAGTTGGGGATTGGGTTAAACAAAACAGAACAGGACAGAACTGGGAGGGGCGGAAACTAGAGAGTGCATAAAGACATGAGAAAGCGGGGTATGCTTAGAGACCAAAAATTAACACATTTCAATTATATATGTAGAGAAAATTTCAACCCAAGACATATTTAACCTATCATAGTGTTGATGCATTTCATTTCTGCCTTTAATGTGTTGTTTAAAATTGTTGAAATTATTGTCTTAAATAAATTAACTCTGACAGTAACATGATATCCAAGCAGCATTTCTGGATTGTCATCCGCCATTAATTTTCAACAACCATTTTTCTTTCTTATCGGCGGCGCATGTTACAATATTTTCCAATGGAATTTTATTTTCATCCAGAGAGTTTTAAAGCTCCTCTCTCTCTCTGTATATATATATATATATGTATATATATATATATATATATAGAGAGAGAGAGAGAGAGAGAGAGAGACAGACAGACAGACAGAGACAGAGAGAGAGACAGAGAAAGAGAGGGGGACAACGAGAGAGAGTGAGAGAGAGCGGGAGATAGGAAGATAGATGTGTGTGCGTACGCATGTATGTAACATTTTTGTTTTCTTCATCCACTTAAAGCGCTGTCTCACGCTTAGAGATTTTTCAAAATGGCTTACTGTTTTAATGAGTTCCCAACATCAATTATTCTTTACACGTTTTTTAAAAGGAATGTGTCACCATTCTGAATTTTCGAAATAATTTCACTACTTTTATTGGATTATTTATGTTCTTAAATTCCAAATTTTATACTTTTTCCTCCATGCATAGATCGAAATTTCTTCTCCTGTTTTTCTTTATTTCCTTACAGTATATATACTGTATTAATGATAGGGTTTTGTAGTTCAATTTTTAATTGCCATATATATTTGTAAACATCGTGTTTTTGTTATATTTTTTGTATTTGAATGATAAAAAATGTTTTGCATATCTTTTCTTAAATTCTTTCCCAGCTGCTCCGACGTAATTAATTTTTTCACCTTTTACTCTTTTGTCGGATGTGCGTTGTGGTGCAGTGGATATCGGCTCGGAACGAGAAATCGGGGAGCCGAGTTCGAATTCCAGTTGAATTCATTGCATTCACTTGCGCGCAAATACCCCTGGGAAAGGTATTAATCCGTCTCTTCCTTCCAGTTATGGGTTAAATAATAGGACAGATTGGGTTCTATAGCCTTGGTCGGCAACCAGTCTACCACAGAAAGCAATGGCAACCTACTGCGGGATAATCTTCTGCCTAGTCAGTCATGTCTCTTTCGAGACATGATCGCCCAAGCGTATTTCGCGTATGGCACTTAACTGACTGACTCTTTTGTCACTTTTGCCTTATATAGTATATTTTTTCTTCTATAACCCCCTGCACACCAGTGGCATTTCTGCCTTGTTTGAGGTGAAATGATTAAAAAAAATCGTCTCACCATTTCTTTATTCCTACATTCATGATTTTAATTAAAATTACAAAACACTTTTATATATGTTCTTTTGATTCGCAAAACGAATAAGAGGAGACTTTCACAACAGGAACATGATTGCAAGGATTAAGATAAATCGTCATGAGCAGAGACTTGATTGTCTTGATGGTGAAGAGGATGGGAATTCTTCCTCATGGTATCTTATCCTATTTACTGGACTTGAATAGTTCTTGGTTTTCATTTTTAAATTTTCGAGTATGCTGAGTGACGTAATTTAGCAGAACGTTTCAGTTAACCTTGGTGAATATGTATGAGCGTCTTGTACTTTGAAAAAATTTCGAGTAACTAACACCATTTTGCTTTCATAGTTACATTGCGCAAAACCTATTCGATTGCCTTGTAAAAGTTCATCAGACGACGAAACGCATCGGCTAAGACTAAATAAAGTTTTCCTCTTGTCTCTTTTTATTCATATATTGGTTCGTGTGTATAAAGAAGAGTCAAGAAATGCGGTTTGTCCTTACTGTCCGATGAGACCGATATGGTATATGGTTGAAACCTGGGTAGCAAGTAGGTGGTGAATATTTCGTCCTTTAATATATATATATATATATATATATATATATATATATATATATATATATATATAAGCTTATTTATAAATGGAACTTTGTCTGTGTGTGTGTGTATGCGTGCGTGTGTGTGTCTGTGTGTGTGGGTCCCTTACCTATAGACTCCGAAACGGCTGAACCGATTTTCTTGAAAATTTACACAGTTGTACTATAAGCGTCTGCGAGTGTTCTTAGCTAGGTTTTGTGTCGAGGTACCCCCGATAAATATCGAAAATCGATAATCGAAAAAATCGGGTTATAGAAGGAGTGGTCCGATTTTAATCAAATTTGATACACTCATAGACAAAGACACGAAACGATATTCAGAAGTTTCAAGATTGCAGTTCTTACAATAGTGCAGAAAACCGATAGTATATATATATATAAAAGCAAGTTGTATTGTGTGTGTGCCTGTTTATCTGCCTGTATGTCTGTATTTTTTTCAGCTCTTTTATTTTAGTTTTTGCTTCGGGTTTGGCTCTAAGTAGGTATAATTGTAGTTCTTAGTCTCAGCCATGATACCATTTACTTAGGGAACTTATTTAGCCTTCAAAATTCAGTTTACGACGAAAACAACTTATTTGATATTAATACCAGGAAATCAAAATTTGACTTACATCCATTCATTTTTCTTTCCGTCTACAGTTTCGCTTTACCTGGAAATAACTATTGCTTTTTAGTCTTTCGTGCCAACGCCCAAAGAGTCTGAGCTCCAGGACCATGGATTAGTTTTAAAGCTTTCATTACATGCGAGCGATGCCGGTAGTATATATATATATATATATATATATATATATACGCTGCTAGTATATATATATATATATATATATATATATATATATATATACTAGCATATATATATACTAGCATATATATATATATATTCATATAGATAGGTGTGAGTTTGTAACCCTGGGTTTCACGCTTTTGCGATCGTCAGACAAACTGATTAATTTAAAAAAAAATTGATTATATTCGTGTATTTTTGTGGAAGTGGGGGAAAAAATCTGTCGTCACGACAGACGCAGACATATATATATATATAAATACATTTGTACAGCCATCAACGCTGGCAGTAACGGTGTTTTCTAATGATTTTTCCTTAGAAACACTTTCATGATTATAGCTCATTAATTGTAAATTTCCTTGATTTTAACATCTGTGATATTTTTATTCATCTCTTCTGCTGCAAGTTTGAATTTCAGTTGAATTCATTGCATTTACTTACACACAAATACCCTTGGGAAAGATATTAATCAGCCTCTTCTCCTCCAGCTTTGGGTTAAATAGTAGGACAGATTGGATTCTATAGCTTTGATTAACAACCAGTCTAACACTAATGGCAACCTACTGTGGGAATATCTTATACCCAGCCAGTCATGTCTCGAAAGAGACATGATCACCCAAGCGTGTATCACGTATGGCACTTAACTGACTGACTTCTTTTGCAAAATGTCTCGTTACCCAGTGACATACCACTGACATCTTTATCACTTTTCTCCAGAACTGTTTTGCGAAAAACTGATTTTTATGAATTAATTAAATGTTTTCCTGTTATATGGTTCTTCACCATATTTGTAAGAAATGCACAAATTTCATAACTTACCTTAAAAATACGATTATTGGTGCCGGAAAATAATAATGAATTGATTACTGATTTATTTCGAAAACTTCATTTTTAGCGATTCAAAATATTCTAATTTTGAATTAACATGAATTTTCAAATGTGCTTCCAGGTAATCATGTTGGCGTCTTTGACTGAAATGTAACTTTTCATCATGCAAAGAAGGTACAAAGACAAAATTTAGAATTTCTCAAAATACTGAAGAACTTTCTACATTTATTACCACAACTCGCCACCTTATTCTAGACGGAGGTAAAGGGTTCGTGCACATTTTCCTGTTCATACGTCTCCTTTCGTTGTTGAGTCAATGATTTGAAACACCAGGTATGTTACTAAAAATAGACAGGCGTAAAAATAAAAAAAGGCAGGGAATAAAAGCATATATTAGAAATAACATTATTTCCGCAATATTCAACTACATGTTAGATGTTAAAAACATTGCAAGAAGGTAGAAATGCGTTTTTTTAATTTGCTTGTCTGCAAGCAGTTCTGTTATAGACACAGTTTCAATAATCATTTACTTAGCAAAACAAAACAGTTTCTTCTAACAGCTTTCGTACTTCTCACCCGAGGAACTCGTTTCTGGTCTCTTATTTTCTAGCCAATCGTTATCGTCTTTTTAATTCCTGCTTTTCAGATTGAAAACCTATGTACAAGTGGTGACGTCATCAAGAGTTAATATGACGTCACAAATTCCTGACCCAATGAAAATTTAACACAAAAGATAAAAAGTAACAGAATAATTCTGCAAAGTTTTAAACAGTTTAAGATATTATTTGAGCTCCATGACACTTTAAATTTGAAGGAGAAAACAACCCACCCAACTTTTCACAGTTCTCAAGTAACCAGTCTGGGATAGGGTTAAGTGGGTAAATATCCGGTATAAAAAAAACAAAAAAAAACAAAAAACAAAAAACAAAAACACTTTAGTTGATTTACTAAAGATAATAAAATAAAATTTGGAGGAGGTATTTTATGCAGTTATCTATGTTATTTTTGTGAAGAAATCGGGATAGTCATCAAGACAACAAAAAACGTAACGTTTTATTGGTACATTCGAAAAACAAAGCTTTGTACATTTGAAATGGCCTCAGAGTTAATATTTCTAAGGAGGCTCATTGCGATTAACTGTGAGTATTCTATTAAAAATTTCTAGAAAATTTCAGCCATTTTAAAAGAAATGAGTTCAATATATAGATGGATTTTATCTATGTTTATCTACAGTATAAGAAATTTGAGCTGCTTGAGCGTTCATTGTTTGCATTTTAGAGAGAAAGCAAACGTTGCGTTGGGCTTTTGATTAATTTTGGAATTTTAGAAATATTTTTTTCCATTTGCATTTGTGTGAACACAACTGCGTTTGCTTATCATCCAAAACTAGCAGTATAGCCCGGCGTTGCTCGGGTGTAATGAAAACTTTAAAACTAATCCATAGTCCTGGAGCTCTTACAATAGTGCAGAAAATCGATAATATACATATATATATCAAAAGCAAGATATTTGTGTGTGTGTCTGTTTATCTGCTGTATGTCTGTATTTTGAAGGCTAAATAAGTTCTCTGAGCAAATGGTATCATGGCTGAGACTAAGAACTACAATTATACCTACTTAGAGCCAAACCCGAAGCAAAAACTAAAATAAAAGGGCTGAAAAAAATACAGACATATAGGCAGATAAACAGACACACACAAATATCTTGCTTTTGATATATATATATATATATATATATATATGTATATTATCGATTTTATGCACTATTGTAAGAACTGCAATCTTGAAACTTTTGAATATCGTTTCTTATGTCTTTGTCTATGAGTGTATCAAATTTGATTAAAATCAGACCACTCCTTCTATAACCCGACTTTTTCGATTATCGATTTTCGATATTTATCGGGGATACCTCGACACAAAATCTAGCTAAGAACACTCGCAGACGCTTATAGTACAACTGTGTAAATTTTCAAGAAAATCGGTTCAGCCGTTTTGGAGTCTATAGGTAACGGACAAACACACACAGACACACACACACAGACACACACACAGACAAAGTTCCATTTATAAATAAGTTTAGATAAATAAAAGGGTTTCCCTCTAAATGTCGAGAAGTGTATTTGGAGCCTACCTGTAGGTTATTTAAGCGGACAAGGCTTGGATTTGATTTTAAGAGTTGACAAACATCTGCTGCAAAGAAATTAAGGCAGCCCTGGCCCAGAAAGAAAACAACGCAGAAGAAAATTGACAACCACCAGATGAAAATTGGAAAGAACAACAAGGTCGATCCCACTTTCGCTTGGTGCGCTTGATCTAATTTTCGATGTCACCACGAACTTTGCTTCGAAAATTGCACAAAATTATTTTTGAAAAAACTGTTCAGAGAAGTATTTCTATTTTTTTTTCACTTTTATGTAGTTTTCTTTTCTGAGGACATTCTTATGCAACATTATAATTTTTATTGTAAAATTTTATTGTAAAAAGAAATTTCATTTTCCTTGATAATTTATTCAAATGTGTAATTCATTTTTTTGTGTGTTAAAAATAACATTTTTCGTATGTTTTTAAACTCGACTCGTGTCGTCTGTCTTTGTTATCTGTTCATATAAATTAACGTTACCTGAAACTCTATTTTTTCGTCGGGTGTTTTTACCGCTTAAAAATTTTATAACAGAACGAGTTCAGAAGTTAGTAATAGTTCAGAAAAAGAAAAAAAGAAAAGTTAATTCTTCAACAAACTACTAATCTTCCACATGAGTGAGAAAGTGATTGAAAAAAAAGCTCCTTTGAAAATATCTTAATGGCATTCGGTCACCAGTTTGTTACGTGAGTTATCAGTTTGTAGCAGTGTTGTCTTTGTATTGTCTCAGCTTTGTCTCGTTTATTGAGCGGAGCTATTTTCTTGTGTTGTAATTAGATATTTCTTTATGAAATAGGTTGCAACAGTAATAGTATTGTGGTCGTATTTTTTTTAAAGAGATAATGTATTGATATTATTATGCTGTAGGGAATGCAACATATAGTTCAGGTTGGAGCTAAGAAGTCTCTTTGGATGTGAAAGGCAACAAGTCTTGTTACTAGGGTATCTCGTGATTGAAGAGCGTTAGAAACGTTATAAGTCTCCTTCCTCGCAAAGGGTTCAGTTCAAAAGTCCAATCACTTGAAGAAGGTCGGAACGTACAACGGCCGAAACGACGTTGATATGGTAATAAAAACGAGGACAACAGTGTCAACGGTGTCATCTGAAGCTTACGTTGTTAAAATTGTGTCCACTAATCAGTAAATATATATGAAGATACTACTGAGTTTTACGTACCCCACCAAAAAAATAGATCAACTATTGTCTCTCCCACACATCATAATAATATGCACTTCCTTCTTACAACAACCTCATTCAGTGACCCATTACCTTGAGCGGCTCCCCGGCCTTGTATTTGTCGAACAATAGTATTAAAATTAGGTACCTCTACTTTTCAGTATAAATTTTCGATACCTGATTTTAAAATGAGATTTTTAAAATAAATAAGTTATATTTTAGCTTTAAAATTAGCTTTAATTGAAAGTCAAGAGATTAAATTTAGTAAACAAAGGACACTGGCGAAATTATATTGATTGGAATTTAAAATTTTTCAGATTAAAAAGAAAGTTAAAAGTACCGCCATTTTTCTGATTGATCGACACATTTTTAAACAGTAGCCACATTCCTGTTTTAAAAATCTAGCAAAAATAAAATATACGTCGCTGACACGTTATTGAAATCAATTTTTTAAATTAAAACTTACCTTTATCTGATTTCTAACAAATGTACTTGCTTACTCTCTGACATATTCGCTATAGGTTCTTATCAGTTACGGCAATCCGAGAATGACTGCTTATCTCAAGTGTTGATAGACATAATGACAACCGGAAGTTGTTAACAAGGCTAAAGTAGGGAGGCTGAAGGCGACAAAAATATACGAATGTAATTTTTTATGTAAAGGAAAACAACTCTTGAATCACGTGACCTTTTAATGATAAATATCCCGTACGGCCACCCGTACAAATAAAAATACGGGCAATCAAAATGCACACAATTAAAATGTTTTAATTATTTTAACAATCCATTGGCTCAATCATTTGTACTAAGATTTTAAATTTTCGATTGGTAATTGTAGTCTTCCTGCATTAATTACATACCCTAGCCGACCCCATTGAGGAAGAAATTTAACAATAATTTTGAAACTTTTTATATATAATTTTTATCTATAATTAAAAAATTTAAAAAAATGAAAATAATTCTTGTAAAAATTAATTATTCGTTGAAATTTTTTTTCTTTTCAGACTATGATACGCTTAATTTATATTGTTCATAAAAGCAGTCAGAAGTTTATCCACATAAAAATTAGCATAGTTATTGCATTTTTCACAATTCGGACCTATTTTTTTTTTAGAAAAGGGGCTCTATTGGAGAAAAAATAACTGCTGATTAGTATTCCCCAATGACTCCTGAATTTAATTATATTAGGCTTGTTGCTTCCCAAAGTAGAATTTTTAAGCATTTCTGGAAATTAATTAGTGGGGGGTAACATATGTAAAAAGAAATATTTTTACCAATATTTTATACAAAATAATTATTTTAAAATTGATTTCGGTCAATTAGGAATCAGTCCTGAAATTTTCATCAAAATCTGACGATTATTTGATTTTTGCAAGACTTTCCAAATTAATGTGTCTTTCACGGTCAAAAAAGTGCATTGTGCAATATTACGTTTTTTGTTTACTTAATAAACGTTGCGGCAATTTTGGTCTCGCACTGACGTAAGAAAAAAAAGACTTTCTACAAAAATTTCAAACGTGTTAGAAATAATTAAAAAATTTAAAAAATAATTAAAAAATTCTTTGATCTATCCTCTTAATGATAACATAAATATTTTACCGATAAAACTTTGTTTTTATTTAGTTTGGGGCCTTTTTCCTTCATACTATGCTGTTTTTTCAGTGATTTTGCAGAGGTACCTAATTAAAATGCTTGTAGTACTTATAATTGCTTTAGGATTGATTCACTGTAAATAAGGACCCTATATATGCATTGGTCAACTTTTCCATTTAAGCGTTAATCCGACTCAGTTCTCAAGTATGGAATGCTTTTTCCACTTTTCACTGAAATTTCGAACTGTTCATTCGAAGTATTTAAACTGCCGTCTGGTGGGGAGTGTGCCCAGCGTTCGTAATCACAATTTTTGCTTCTTCTTATTTGTTGGGATTATTATTGTTGGTTAAGCATCCACACTTAATAACGCTATTTTGTTGTGTTTTCATTGGCTTCCCGTGATTTATGTTTTTTTAAAATTATTTTTTTATTAAAAAACAATGTTATTAGGAAAACATCAATTCTTTGTTTATGAGACGAGGTGTTGTAATTATTTACGTTATTTAGATTCGTCGGACTGTTGTCCTCATTTTTATTACTATCCCAGGGTCCAGTTCAAAATTCCAGTCACTTGAAGAAGAAGTGTACAACGGTCGAAACGTCGCGAATATGTCAATAAAGATAAGGACAACAGTCCGAACAAATGTAAATAACATAGAAATTCGTTAAACACAGAATAAAAATGCCAAAAAGCGAAACGTGTTATTCTGAGGCATTAAAAAAATCATTACACGACACAAAAAGCAATATTTGTAAAAAATTATTTTCTTCTATGTACAGTCTGCCCTTCAGAAAATGGGTTATCATGAATCTCCACAATTTTCTATCATTTGTCAATGTTTTAGCAATGTTTGTCCTCTTACTATCACTCCCAGTATCTCTTCATTTATTTGTTTATGCAACAAGTTTCTCGCTATTTCCCTCTATTTTGGTGTACCTCCGAAAATCTAAATGACCAAAACCCGTCAGCTGATCTCTCCGCTGATGTAGTTCTCACAGCTCAATGGAGAAAAGACTGGTTTATATAAATTGAATACCTCCATAGCAAACCTAGTAGCGTTTCATCACAACCGAGAAGACCCTATATTTACTCCAGTACTGATGAGCGTCTGTACTGTCAAACGCCTATTTGGACTAAAAAGTTCGCTCCAGACCTTAAGTGGAACCCGTATATTCAAAACATGGCAAAAGATGCTGGAAATATGATCGGTTTCTTTTACGGTTCTTCAAAGTACCTGACTTCTCTGACCATACTTTACCTTTATAAAAGTTAGATCAGACCAAAAACAGAATACTACTGCCATATCTGTACTGGTGCTGTTTTGTTCTCACTTTCCACACCTTGACAGTGTTCAATAGTAGTTACGAGGCCTTGTGGTCGATGAATATTTTTCACCTTGCAACCACTTTCCCACAGTCAAAATGTTTTCTTCTCGATACTTTATAACTATTTCCATGTTTAGACACGATACATTTCTTAGATCTTCTAGTTCAGACCATCACAGCTAAGACCAGCCATATTAAAGAACACGGGGTTATCTCATTCCACTTCCTTCGTCTTCCTCTATATGAATGAAGTGCCATTCAGAGTGTTCCCTAGATCTGTCACCTTGTAGAACAGACCCCCTTGAGAGAGAGAGAGAGAGAGAGAGAGAGAGAGAGAGAGAGAGAGAGTGAAGGGGAATACTTTCTCGACTACTAAAATCTTAGTTTCAAGATCAACTATTATCTTTCTCACATATCATAATAATACGCACTTACTTTTTACAACAAGCTCATTCAGTCACCCATTACCTTGAGCGGCTTCCCGGCCTTGTATTTGTCGAATAATAATATTAAAATGCTTGTAGGACTTTAGGATTGCTTCACTGTAAATAAGAATATGTAACGAAAAAAAGAATAGAAGGCGTGACGTAAATTGAAATGATGATAGAAAAAGAGAGGTATTATCGAAAGGCTAAGAGAAGTTAGTGAGTAAAGAGAGAGCAACAGTGTGAGTGTGGGACAGCAGCGATGAAAAATATGATTAGAAAGAAAGAGATTAATGAGTGAGAGTGTGTAACTAACGGAGAGAAAGCGAGAGTGGAAGAGAAAGTGAGAAAGTGATAGATAGATAGATAGATAGATAGAGAGAGAGAGAGAGAGAGAGAGAGCGAGAGAGCGAGAGAGAGTAACAATCATACATCCGGCTTTGAAAGAAGCCTTGTCAGTCAATAATTGAAAAAGCCATTTTCGTCATTTTCTCGCGAGTTAACACCCACACACGCACAATATATTTTAGGAATATAATTAAAAATAAATAGATGAATTAATAAATAACATAGAAAAAATATCAAAACTTAAAAAAAAACCTTTTATATGCTGTATATTTAATATATAATTTACGATTGTTAATAGAGGTAAATCTGTCACGAAACAGAAAAATAAAATAAGTTTTTATTTTTTCTTAACATCCTATTTTTTCTGGTATTTTAATGTTTCTGACGTCTTAATTCTTCTTCTTCTATGTGCCCTGTCCCTTCAGGACGTAGGCGATCATGGCTTTCCACGTCTCCCTATCCCTGGTGGCACTTAGCACTACTTCTTCTGTTACAACATGCAACCCTCGTTCCATCATCCACCTGATTAGGTCCTTTAAATATGTTATCCGTGGCTTTCCCCTATCCCTTTTCCCTCTATCTGGCCTGTTAGTATCAGGTTCTCCAAGCCCTCCTTCCTCATTGCATGTCCCAGGAACTTCAGCTGTCTCTTCCTGATGCTCAGTATTAATTTCCTTTTTGTTTCCATCATTTCTAGGACTTCATCATTGCTCACATATTCGCAGTATCCTTCTGTAGAACCACATTTCAGTTGCTTCAAGTTTTTCCTTCATCTTTGATGATATTGTCCAGCATTCACTGCCATATTGAAGTACTTTTTCTAATATCCTAATTATTTTATCGACATTTTAAATGTTTTTTCTAACATCCTGTTCTTTCCTGTGATCGTTTTTCCCGACGTTAAACAGATACAGTTTTCTGTTGAACAAGTGTTCAATCCTTGGTTTTTGGTAGTGCAGAGAGTTGCATATACGTTGCATCAGTGGAAGTATATATGATCGTTATAGTTGTGTAGGATTGTCTTTGAAGTATTCACTCAGTCATAAAGGGTTCGTTCGGTTATCAAGTATAAGAAAAGGCAGACGGGTGAACGATGAAGAGGAAGGAGGCGAGAGAGAAAGAGAGAGAGGTAATAATAACGATCGTTTGACATTTGTCAAGGGTACGTCTTAGTTACGCTCTTCTTTTCTCTGGCTACAGTCGAGCTCTTACTCCGTCTTTTATTTTGTTTGTAGGGCTCAAAAAATCATTTTGAGAATTCACTCCCAGATGTGATTCTGGCCTTTCCATTGACCGACGAAGAAACTTTGCGTCGGCTCGTGAAAAGTTCCCGAAAAGGAATTTGTTTCTGTTAATTGAAGATTATTTGAATTTTGTTTTTAGATGTTTCCTAGTTTTCTACCGGCCCCAAAACATTTCGCATCAAGGTGTGAAATTTTACGAGTTTTGTTTTGGATTCGCTTTTGCGTGTGTGCTAAGCAAGGTTTTGTAAATTTGAGTCTTTTCTGATTTCTAACAAAATCAATGAGCCCGTGCTTAGCATTTGAATTTTAAATCTAGATCTTGTTTTGTTCACTACAAATATACAGATGAAGAACTAGCGACATTTGATATGGTCAATTGATTCACAGTCCCAGTGGTCTTGGACAGATGGGAGGGTTCGAGTTTGGTACAAACCCCACTGATCCTAGTTCTGAACAAGGCGCTGTGAATATTAATGGTGATTTCATAAGGGTATTGGTGCGCTCATGTAGCACGATTTGTGTTCTCCCTAAACATAATCAGTAATCGCCCCATTGCACTGATTCATGGCCACTTGCGCTCATTGAAGAACTCAATATAATCCAACAGCAAAGGTTTATTCAAGCGGAATAATGTCTTGTGTCATCGGGTTCAAGTTGCCTAGAATTGGTTTGCAGAATATTCTGGAGGCTTCCGACAAAGGGTGTTGGGTGTTGCCACTACATTACACCAAACACAATCGGACATTCATAGGGCGCGGTGAAGTGGTCTACTTGCACACATGCTACTGCACCTGAAAATTTCAGGCAGCTGTAGCCAAATATTGAGACGCCCTGACTGAATATATCTCTAGAAGTCATCCGACCTAGGTGGAAACGATGCTACGTTGATTTGCCTAATTTCACCATATACTCATCGCACGACTTTTGTCACATTATTTGCACCCATGTTTCTAATGTAAGCAAAATAAAAATACATAAAAGTAGAAAACCCCTTTACTTCAAAACAGCAATAAATGCCGGTCTCATAGAATGCTCAAATCATAGAAGTGGATGCGCAATTAACGTAATGGATAGTAACTAGGAATGAAAAATCAAAGAGCTGAGTTCGAATTCCAGTCGGGCTCATTGAGTTCACTGACGAGCAAATATTTTTGGGAAAGGTATGAATCCGTCTTTTTCTCCCAGCTATGGGTTAAATAGTAGTATTTGAAAAAAAAAAGAAAATCATTTTTATTCTAAAAAATGTTAATGTAATATTTACTGACAAAACAAAAAAGAATTATTCTTGCAATCCAAAGTCTGTTTCGGCTTAAATAACCAACAAAAGTTTGATAAGTTGTAAAAAACATATCAATCAATTGATGAGAAAAGAAAAAAAAAGAGAAAGAAAACAGTGAATCAGACAAAATAATCATCCTTCTTTTTTTAGAATTAATAAGACTCTTTTCTTTTTGCATAAAGGCATAATGACCCTTCATTTTGGGTATGTAAATATTTTGTGACATGGCCAAACATTTTTACACGACATCGCTGAGAGCCAGAAGCAGTAATAAAAATATTGAAAATATTCAAGGGTTAGGGTTAATTACTGAATAAAGCGGTCATAAACTCTCTGTTTTTAATGAGAGAGATAATTTAATTTAGATTATGAAATGCTCGATTAGTACTGTCCTTGTAATCAAATGAAATTAATACTCACATATGTAAACATGTTTACTCGCATCTGCATAATTTATTTTATAAAAAAAAATATCTGAGAGGTTAGTTGCGTAATCCGGAGTATGAAGAGGCGAAAATGTTTCTTGGAATTATGGTTGTTAGCAGCCGATAGCAACAAACATCAACCAGCGAGTACGTTTTATTGTCGGCACCATATTTTATCTTTGTAACTCAGCATACAAGATTTTCGTTGATTTTGTTAATAACTGTGAGAAAAATATATGAGAAAATGTTTATATATTCATTTTTTTTCTCATCCGGAATAGTTTTCAAATATTTATAATTTACTTGGTATACGATAATATTTTAGGGTTTATTCGAGTTCCAGGATTTGCATTCACTTGATGAATAGAACGATAATACACTTAAGGTTGGGGGAATTTAATTCAGATCATGAAAATAGTTAAACAGAAATGTTTATGTAATCAAGATAAATTAATGCTAACGTCTGTTTCAAATTTTAAGCCGTTGTCAAAATGTTAAAGCTGTGAATCTTAACCGCCATGTGGCGACACACTAATGTGCAGCAAATTATTGTCTCGGTATATATATATATATATATATATATATATATATATAGTGTATTGAGGCAGCAGATTATACAATGAATGTCCATTATGCTTAATCATGAGCCGTTCTAAGCATCGTATTTTGGCTTTAGTTTCTGGTGGAAATAAAGATAAAAATTGTCCAACATTTGGATATTGTTTTACTACGCTGATTCTAAGATTTCAGCTCACATGTGTCATTTTCATGGACGTTAAGATAAGAGACATCAACGATCAAAGATGATATTTTTCTGTTGGCATAAAATATTACAATGCGACGATGTTGGACAATTTTTGTCTTTATTTCCACCAGAAATTAAAACCAAAATACGATGTTTAGAACGGCTCACGATTAAGCATAATAAACATTTACTGTCTGTCATATTTGACAATATATATATATATATATATATATATATATATAGTCATCCGCAGACAGATCTGTTTCGCTGCATCACAGCTCATCAGTACGGTTAAACATCCGATTACTTTTTAGCTAGGATTGAAACCCAACCGATTTGTCGTCAGTCGGCGATTATAACTCTGAGCTACGGGCACTCGGTAGAAGAAGGCAGACTTTTAGCGTGTTATGCACAATGTACATACGCCAATGACTGAGTGTGTTCTAATTCATTACTGAATGTACTATATATATATATATATATATATTAATGCAGGTTTCATTGAATAATATAGACAAGTTTTGTCTATTAATTTTGTGTAGGATCCGTTCATACCGTCTGATATACTTGATGGTGATGTCGTTAAAAGACAACAAAAAATCACAGTATTTGTTGAATTTTTTATCAGGTCTAAGCTTTCGGCTCACATAAGCCATTATCAAAGAGTAAATAATAACACACAGTAAACATAGAACATTTAAGCTATTAACAATAAAGATAATTGAATTGAAAATATAAGTCCATCCCTACCGTGGCGGATGGCCGAAGACAGTGACAAAATAGTGGTGTTGTGGTCCCTGGTCTGATTACAGACATTTGAGTACGTTGTTGGAAATATCGAAATTGATTGATTGTATTCAAACCAGGTTTGAATACAACACCACTATTTTGTCACTGTCTTCGGCCATCCGCCACGGTAGGGATGGACTTATATTTTCAATTCAATTATCTTTATTGTTAATAGCTTAAATGTTCTATGTTTACTGTGTGTTATTATTTACTCTTTGATAATGGCTTATGTGAGCCGAAAGCTTAGACCTGATAAAAAATTCAACAAATACTGTGATTTTTTATTGTCTTTTAACGACATCACCATCAAGTATATCAGACGGTATGAACGGATCCTACACAAAATTAATAGACAAAACTTGTCTATATTATTCAATGAAACCTGCATTAATGAAAAAATGCTGCCAAAATACACACAGTATATATATATATATATATATATATATATATATATATATATATATATATATATATAGGTACCTCCACTAAATCGCTAAAATACAGTAAAGTATGAATAAAAAAGGACCCAAAGAATTTTTTCCATCAAAATGTTTATATTATTAAGAGGAGAGATCAAAGTAATTTTTAATTTTTAAAAACATTTTTTTAATCCCTTCTAACATGTTCGAAATTTTGGTATAAAATCGTGTTTTGATTTGTGTTAGTAAGTAAGTTTTGATTTGTGTTAGTAAGCGAGTAACCAAAATGTTATGACTGATTACAATGGAAAACGTACTGAATACATCACCCACATTTTTTCCGGTGACAAATACATTAATTTGGAAATTTTCGCAAAAATCAAATAATTGTTGGATTTTAATGAAACTTCAGTACTCATTTACAAATGAATTAAATTATTTTTGAAATTATTATTTTTTAAAAATTTTTGTAAAAATATATTTGTTTTTTTACCTCTGTTACCTCCTTCCACGAAAATCCATGAAATTTCAATAACTATGACTATGATTTTATTAATTAAACGCAGGACTCATAGGAGAATATAAATCATCTATTTCTTTTAAAATTTGGCCTCTATATCCAAAAATCTGCTCCGAAGTATAAAATGAAAAATGAATAAAACTCTGATATTATTTAATTTGATAAGTTTTTAATTGCTTGAATAAATGATAAAAATTAAGGGCATTATAGCCTGAAGAAAAAATGTTTTTCGATTACTAATGAAATTTTCAAAGAATTGCTTCTATTTTTTTTTTTATTAAAATAATTTATAAAGTTTCAAAAATAGTTTAAAAATACTTCAAAGATCTGTTGCGGTTCGATTTTTAAGTTAATAATTGTTTATCGAAAATTGAAAATTTCAAAACAAATTGTTTGGCCTTCATATTTTTAAAATAATTAAATTATATATTTTTTTGTATTTGAGGGTTTTCTTGCATGATAATTTCTATGTGTAAATTAAAAGGCCAGAGTTTCATCCCTTACCCGAAAAAAAATTTGTACAATTTTGCCGCTTGTGAACGTCATACACTTTTATCTTATCTCTAATAGGAAACCTGTCAACACGTTTTGATATATGATGAACAGATCAAAAAGTTCAAATCTATGATTAAGAAATAGTTTTATTCTAGATTTCACGCTATAAATAAGTAATACTTGTGTAAATCAGATTAGTTTAATATAAAATTTGCTAATTTTTCAAAAATAATGTTTCGCAGATGTATATTTCAATTTTGCAAGATTTTTAAAACCGAGAATTAATTTTTGTTCACAAATATGTCGATCGCTCAAAAATGGCGGAAAAATTCAAAAATTGAAAAATATCTTAAACTTTTATATTCCAATCAATATAATTTCTGTTTGAAATAAACCAGAGTATATTGCTTACTGGAAATAGTAAATTTAATCATTTTGCTTTCAATTAAAACCAAAATAAAAGTTTCAAGAAAATTTTTTATTTAAAAAAATCAGTTTAATAGCTAGATATCGAAAATGACTGGAGGTACCTAAATACAGTGACACGCATAGGTTTTGGATACATGTTATTTTCTGTTATAACTTTAGTTTATGTTTGTCATTTTACCTGATATTTGGTAATATCTCGTAAAGTTGTTTTAGTTGTATGTGGAAGGAAAATTAAAAACTCATGGTTGAATCCATTTTTTTTTATCAAAGTTCAAAATTGCCCTATGCAAAAGTATTGGATACATGACACTTTTTTCAAATTTCCAATCGAAACTTCGTATTTTAAAAGACTTTAAATATTCAAATTTTTGATAGTATTGGAATGTTATCTCTGACCAATCAGAGAAGCACATAATTGCTTACAAGAGAGTGCTATTAATCATTTGGCTCTTTGATGTGCATTCTGCAATTCAAAGATTAAAAATGGCAAAAACTAAAGAATTATCCAGAGATATGCATGATAGAATCATTGAACGTCACAAAGGAGGACAAAGTTACCGAAAAATTAGCAAAGAAATGAATCTAGCACGAATTACAGTAGGAAATATCATCAGAAAGTCTAAGAAGTATGGCGACGGTCCAGCAAATCTTCCAATAAATGGAAGACTGAGAAAAATAATTGAGAGGACTTCAAAGTGGATCAGCAGAAATGTGCAAGAAAAACCCTTCATTACTCGTTCTGGAATTAAAACTGATCTTGATCTGGAATTAATGTAAGTAAGGATACTATTAGCAGAGGTCTATATCTTTCATTCAAGATCACCAAGAAAAGTGCCTTTACTGAAAATCAAACATGTCAAAGACCGATTAAAGTTTGTCAAAACTTATGAAAAGAAAGGTATGCAGTTTTGGAAAAAGGTAATATGGTCGGATGAAACGAAAGTTGAACTATTCGGAAGGAACACAGCGACAAGTGTTTGGCGAAAAAATGGCACTGCCTTCAACAAGCACAATACCATTCCCACAGTTAAGTCTGGGGGTGGTTCCATTATGATATGGGGATGCTTTTCATCCAAGGGTACAGGTGAGTTACAAGTTATCCATGGTAGAATGAATGGTAGCATGTACGGGGAGATTCTAGAGAAGAACCTTCAGAAATCTGCAACTTCTTTAGGACATGGTGTGAATTACGTTCTTCAACACGACAATGATCCCAAACATACCGCAAAACTTACAAAGGAACGATGGTATTAGTTCTCTCAATTGGCCAAGTCAGTTTTTTGACTTAAATCCAATTGAGAATTTGTGGAATACTTTGAAGGTTAAAGTTCATAAGCGGAATCCACAAAATATCAGGCAATTAGAGGAAGTATGCAAGGAAGAATGGGGTAAAGTAACGGTGGATCAGTGTGGAAAACTTGTGGCCAACTATAGAAAACGACTGGAAGCAGTGAAACAAACAGAGGCTACGCAACAAATCATTAAATTGATGTATCCAATACTTTTGCATTGAGTAATTTTGAACTTTGATAAAAAAAATGAATTCAACCATGAGTTTTTGATTTTCCTTCCACGTACAACTAAAACAACTTTACGAAATATTACTTACCAAATATCAGGCAAAATGGCGAATATAAACTAGAGTTATAACAGAAAATAACATGTATCCAATACAATGAGTGTCATAATATATATATATATATATATATATATATATATATATATATATATATATATATAAATTTACCTTAAGCAAAGCAGGACAGCCAATAGTGCGCTGAGGATTACAATGAGAAAAAAATTGGGTACAGGGGTTATTGAAAGGATTCAGTAAGATAGAAGATGGCAATTGAGGTTGCATTTACTTTTTGGGGGGACTGTAGCTATTAGAGAAGCAAGTAAACGAAAGGGCGTCCCACAGGCGGGGAAGGGTGTCCCACAGGCGGGAAGTGCAAGATAAGAAACTGTTGGCGTAGAAGTGGTGGTTACATTTAAATATTTAAACGGCCAAATGATAAAATCTAGATGTCAATCAAGTAGCACGCTTAAATTGACGTAGACGGGACACCAGGGAAAAATCTCAAAAGCAGTTGCCATGAAAATATTTGTAGAAAAGACAGAGGGGAAATCACGTCACGTCGGGGAGAAATTGACTGAAGCCGAGATGTCATATCAGGACCGATTGCACTGCAGATTCTTTTTTGAATTTTGTCGAGAACCTCGAGATGAATAGCAGGAGAACGCGAGTAGATATGGCAACAGTATTCAATATACATATGTCTACATATATATGTGCATGTTTAAGTAGTGGAAACTTCACAGTGAATAAATGGTAGCATTTCAATAAATGACAGAATTTTATTTTATTTTATTTTAGAGTAATGTGTGTGTAGCGGTTATCAGCGCAGAGACTAGAATCTGCCCACCCTGTTCAAATTCTAGCGACATTCATTTTAGTACAAGAACTCTTGGGAATCGTATGACTCCACCTCTTAACCCTTAGCTATGGGGTAAATAGTAGGGTAGACTGTTCTCTCTAGCCTTGGTTGGCAATCATTCTAGGAGAAGAGCAATTTCAAATCCCAAACCGAATAGACCGTCAATTCCACCCCTAATAATAGTAATAGTAATGCATAATAGTGACACCTACTTTGGTGAATCTGTATATAAACTGACGAAAATGGTTTGTGAACTCTTTCAATTAATTATTAGAAGAATCTAATATAGTGATTCTTAATCGCCGTGTGCAACGAGATCCTTTTACATGTATTACGAAATATTATCACAGCATCTCGTAATGGTACAACAGCGTTAGTATTTGAATAAATTAATAACTATTAAATTTTTATCAAATTATTATTTTCACTATTCTTGGATTATGTTATTTTAAATATTTTGTTTTAATATTCGTTAAAAAGAAATGAGTTTACTTATCACGCATTTGAAGAAATCGTGGAAAAACACCAGGCACAAATTTCACACTAAACAAACAGTACAAATAGTTGAATAAAAACATTGAAATTTAAGTATGTTCATATTTGTGTGTGTATATTTTTAAATTCATCGTTTTATTTCATAACCTTTAAATGTATAAAACAATTCGCTAGGTGTGCTGTGATATTTCCATTTTCTCCTAGGTGTGCCGTTGCTTGAAAAGTTTGAGAAACGCTGCATTAGAGTTGGGATGAACCCAGGATTGTACGTGTATTGCCCTGAGAAGAAAATGCTCAAAGCTCAAGATTTTTTTTTTTAATCGTATCACCCTGAGCAAGGCGGTAACGCCACTGATAGTGAAAAGATTGGAAAAGAGAAACCACATCCTAAACAGGGAACAAGGGATGAGTCTCTTAACCTGGTCAATAGACGTGGGTGGAGTGTGAACCGGGCGATAAATAGATCTATCTACTCCAATTGAAAAAAAAAAAAAGAAGAAACCAAAGTGAGAAGATTGGAAAAAAGAAAGCCGGAAACCACATCCTAAACAGAGAACAAGGGATGAGCCTCTTAACTTGTTCAATAGACGTGGGTGGAGTGTGAACCGGGCGATAGATAGATCTATCGACTCCAATTGAAAAAAAACAAAAACAAAATGAGAAGATTAGAAAAGAGAACGCCGGAAACCACATATCCTAAACAGGGAACAAGGGATGAGCCTCTTAACCTGTTCAATAGACGTGGGTGGAGTGTGAATCGGGCGATAGATAGATCTATCTACTCCAATTGAAAGAAAAAAAACATGGTAGTAAAAGTCCGGTCAAGAGATTTCTGCTAAAATAAAAAAAAAGAATTAAAGAAAACCAATTAATCATGCAAAGCTTAGAATTTAAAATTAGGCAGAAGGAAAAAAAAAAAGAAAAAAAGAAGACTTACTTTAACAATATTTCAAATGAAAGATTCTCAACTCGACACGAGGGTCTTTTTGTTTCTACATTGAAGGAACGATGTTTCATCAGGCAGTTAAATTAATGTTTTGAACGTTGTTAATATTTTCTTCGTTCCTTATACATTTGGATATATAAAATTACTAAGTTTTAACTTAGTATAAGTCGAAAATGGCTGAATTCACAGATTAACGGTCTTAGGAATTCTTTCCTTGGAAGAGGTCACTAGCAGGATAATAAAAATTTCAAACTATCTGTATCGAACGACCTTTAAACAACCGAGCAATTTAGTATAATTTAGTAACAAAGAAATGAATAACAATTATAAGTGAATAAAATACAAATTCAGTAGAATAAATTAAACAGAAACTCAAACTTACCACGTGCCGCTAACTGAAAAAGTTGATAAAATTTCTATCGGACATGCCTTTTTGTCGGCGAGTCGCAGCCCGTAAAGAAACCAGTTATTTGAATTAACCCGAGGTTCAATTCGAGCTTACAATTCATGTCAAGTGTCTTGAATATAGAGTTTTGCAGCATACAAGCATTTTTGGGACTTCACAGTGAGTTCGAGTAGCTGGTTTAATGACCAAACGGATTTTGGCGCGTACAAGTGCAAGACCTATTCAACATTCCGCACCTAGTAGAGATCCCACGTAGAAAACCTCTTACATCACCTGTTGTGGTTATAAAGTCGTTCAGTAGGTGTCATTGACAGGACTCTGGGAGCATCCAGGTCGTTGTATAGTCATCTTTGTTTCTAAAATTGTGTACTCGAAATGTGAAACGGAAACTCTGCACAATTTTAAGGAACAGCTATCCGTTGCTATTCATTTTATCTGTTTCGTACAAGAAGAGATACACCTATCCTTGGGAGTGGAATGTCACGGCGGTTTATCTGCTATTTGCCGGGTATGCTTAGAAAAAACAGCAGCGGTTTATCTACCCCTTACGAAGTAAATGTTATTTTGACAAAGCAACTGAATAGCATTTCCTAAACAACAATGATAAAATTAATATCATGCTAGAATATTTAGTCATATCTGGTTGGATGCTGCTTTTATTCGTCTTGAGGTTCTAAACAAAATCCAAAGGAGGATCTGCAATCCGGACTTAGCAGCTCGCCTTCAGTCACTTTCTCACCAACGTGACGTGGTTTCCCTCTGTCTTTTCTACAAGTATTTTCATGGCAACTGCTCTGACGAGCTTTTTCCCCTGGTTCCCCGACCATATGTATTTACTCGTGCTACTGGATTAGCATGTAGGTCCCAAACATTTATCATCGAAATAGTTAAAATAGTTAAATGTAACCATCTCTTCTACTCTAATAGTTTCTTTTCTCGCACTTTCCATTTATGGAGCTCCTTACCGTTTGCTTGTTTTCCTGATAGCTACACTCTCCAAAAGTTTGACTGAAACGTCAGTTGGCATCTTCTTTCTACTTGATTCCTATCCTTGTCTTCTTTTTTCTTCGACATCCCCTGTACCTTGTTTTTTTCTGCGACTGTAATACCATGCGCAAAAGTGGTGCTCCTGCCTTGTTTGGAGTGAAATGATTATATATATATATATATATATATATATATATATATATATATATATATATATATATAAATGCAAACTTGTCACCATACTCGTTTCAAAAAGCCCTCCGCGTATATACGCGGAAGGAAAAAATGGTTGTAAATAAAGAAAGAGCTAAGCACATGAACATCACCTAAAGCGATTTGGACCGAGCCAGTACGTAGCCCAAAGAAAAAATCCGAGGCGAGTAATCAATAACAAAAAAGCGCTCAATACGTAAGCAGAGCAGAATAAGTAAATTAACCTAGTGAGCCAACAAACCTACCAAGGTTTCACCTAAACGGATCTTCCAACCTTCCCTGAAGATTCGTTTAGGTGAAACCTTGGTAGGTTTGTTGTCTCACTAGGTTAATTTACTTATATATATATATATATATTTATATATTGTACATTTTCTCAATCAATTCCCTCGCTGTTTTGTTTGCGCACAAACTTCGCCATCAAAATAATACCAGTCACTTAATGTTTAAGAACTGCTTATCTTATGTTCTCTATGCACCAATTCTTGGGTTACGATGTTTGCCCAGTAACAGGTAAGCTTTAGGATCTTTTTTAGCGTTACAAAAACTAAAAACAGTAAAAAAAAAAAAAAAAAACAAAAAACCCTTAAAAGTTTCGTAAGAATCAAAGAAATGCGTGCTAAATTACAATGTGGCATCCATCCTCTTGCATGACAGTGAATGAAGAGGAAACTAGAAAGAGCGGAGATTTAGTTCTACAGAAGGATACTGGGAATTCCATGGACGGTACGACTAAGCAACGAGAAGTCTTAAAGAAAATTGTAACAAAAAGATTACTTATAACCAGAAGCGGTTCTATAGCTCTTTCGAGGTATGATCGTCCAAGCGTGTTTCACGTATGGCACTTAACTGACTGACTGATATATAGCCTAGGGTATAATAGTGTTGGTTGAATCTTGTGACTTGACCTAAAGGGTTGGGAGTTCAATACCTGGCTACAGCAGTGGTGTACAAAAACTTAGAGTGAAACGGAAGTAACATGACTCATGCCTTATCTACCAATCTACTCCAGGGATCAAAATAAAGGGTTCAGTTCAAAATTCCAATCACCTGAAGATGGTCGGAGCGTAAAATAGTTATGAATATGGCAATAAAGAGAAGGACAACAGTTCTAATAATCTAAATAATGTAAATATTTACATCACCTCAGAAATATAGACAAATAAGCAACTGTCATCCACCAGTCAACTGTTACTGTATTCACCGTATCCCTGGTATGGGAAGCTTAGTTGCTAAGATTTGATCAAGGTCTCACTCCAACCCCGCTGCCAACACCCACTTCACCTTGCTTAATTAACAAAATGAATCTAACTACATATTCAAGCAGCATAGAAATACTTTCAGAGCTTAACCTAGTCGGTCAAAGTGTACAAATTCGCCGCGGTAAGGCACTCCTGCCAAATAATGAGTTTACACGAACCCCGAAGATTACGAAGATTAAATTAAATGAAAGCCTGTGAAGAAATAGTGACCATTCGTTAGAGTCTCACTAATTAAATTAATTAAAGAGGGCCAAGCTGATCCTATGATGCATTCGTCAAGAGTTGTTAGGGCCGATGATAATTAACCTAATTTTTGAATCACACATAAACTCGTTTTCGTCAACGATGAGTCAGTCAGTTTAGGTGCCATACGTGATACACGCTTGAGCGATCATGTCTCGAAAGAGACATGACTGACTGGGCAGAAGATTATCCCGCAGTAGGTTGCCATTGCTTTCTGCGGTAGACTGGTTGCCGACCAAGGCTATAGAACCCAATCTGTCCTGCTATTTAACCCATAACTGGAAGGAAGAGACGGATTAATACCTTTCCCAAGGGTATTTGCGCGTAAGTGAATACAATGGATTCAGCCGGAATTCGAACTCGGTACCCCGGCTTCTCGTTCCGAGCCGATATCCACTGTACCACAACGCACATCCGATGAGAGTTCAGTCTAATCGAGCTGAGGTGCTTATTTCACAACTTGCAAATAAGTTATTCTCGACTTTATATAAAAAAGAAAAAAATTTCTCAAATGGATCCGTCATGACTTTTAGATACCTAATACAGGGTGCAAGTGCTCTGATGGAAGACCGAAAGTGCGACACTAAGATCCAAAGGCGAATTGGAATGGCCAAGGACGCATCCCAGAAGCTGAGCAGAGTATTAAGAGACAGAAAAATTTTGCTAGAAACAAAGAAGAGAGTACTGGATTGCTATGTGATATCTGCCTTTCAATATGGCAGTTAATGCTGGACAAAATCATCAAAGATGAAAGAAAAACTGGAAGCAACTGAAATGCATTTGTACAGAAGGATTCTGCGAATACCATGGATCAAGCATGTGAGCAATGATGAGGTTTTAGACAGGATGGAAATAAAAAGGAAATAGATACTGAACATCAGGAAAAGACAGCTAAATTTCCTGAGACATGTGATGAAGACGGAAGCCTTAAAGAATCTGATACTCTCAGGTCAGATAGAGAAACAAGGGAAAGCAGAAGATAGCATATTTGATGGGCCTGAGCAGGTGGATAGCAGAGCGGGGTTTGGATGGAGTAACAGGAGAAAGCGTGCTAAGAGTTACCAGGGAGAAAGAGACGTGAAAGGCCATAGTCGCCCTCGTCCTGAAGGGACATGGCACATAGAAGAAGAATACAGGGTGCGGAGGTTGTAATAAGATAGGATCGGAAAATCATTTAAAGTGTTAAAAATTTAGAATTTAAGCAACGAAGACTTTAACATTATTTTATCAATTTAAACATTAAGTTTTTCAAAGAATAGAATGTGCTAATTCTGGAACGAAAGAATAGAATGTGCTAATTCTGGAACGAATAAAAAAGACTAATGGAATTGGGCATAGCTGATCATGCACGGAGGGAAACGAGTGGCATGAAGCAACTGTGGAACGAAGTGAGAATATTGAAAAGGAAAAAACACTGGAGAGACGTCTGAAAGAATCAGTGCACATGCTAGGCTATGATAACCTTCTTAGTAGACCTAGCATAGAAATAAATACAATATGGGAGCAGCTAATAAAGGAAGACAAATGACAACAAGTCTTTAAAGGCAGCAGCAGCAGTGGCAGCCTAACCAGCAGCAAGGTTAGTTTTAAAGCTCTAAGTTTAAGACAATGGCCGAGTGGGTAAAAGTGCTGGTTTGTGAATTTGGTGACATAGTGGTGTGAGTTCAGTTACTGGGTTGGGCAGTATGTACTCATTCATACTCATTGGGAAACAATAACTGAACAGTGTTAACTAACATAAGAACTAGATGACATCCCTCGTGGAACGAAAACAGTATATCCCCGTAGATTAAATAAAAGTTTCAGTAGATTAACCAGATCGATATAAAGTAAAGCTGAAGGGCACAACGGTCGAAACGTTGCGATAAAAACAACAAAGATGAGGAAATTAGTCCGAATTTTATATAGTGTAAATAAAAAGAAAGAACAATATTTTATTTGAAACAAAATAGAAAAGCATGCAAGGAAAACTTGAACCGCGGTCTCATCTCAAGAATTCCGATTGTTTGGGCTCTGGACTTAATATACACGTGGGGGAATTTCATAAAAAAATCACCTAAAAGTAATAACCCGTGACAGATATATATGAAACGTACACAGAACAAGGGTACGTAAATATGTGCAGAAATATGCGCATTAGAATATGAAACTTTGCGCACCTTGATGAAATATTTTATTTAATTAATTCTACTCATGATAACATGAGATACTCTCGCCTCGATCAAAAATCTGCCCAGGCCGACAAAGCAAACCTCGCCGCCGAACATGAAAATGACCTCCAATCCGTGCTGGACTGGGGTAAGAAATGGCTCGTAAATCTTAATGCTTCTAAAACGAAACTGCTATCCATTAACCATCACGGACAGTCACGGATCATCACGGACAATCGCTCCTACCACCCCATTAACATTGATCAGGCTAGTTTTTTTTTAATCGTTTCACCCCAAGCAAGGCATTCCACTGCCACTATTGCGCTTGGGGCTACATAGGGGAAGGTAAATAGAAAGAGTGGTTAGATATAGGAAATGTCAGAAGGAGGGTGATGGGTAGTTGGGAGGAGGGGAAGAGTGTTTGAAAGAATGGAGGCGAGTTATTGTATTAGGAGGTGTCTATTGACCTTACATTTAAACTCCTGGAGATTGTAGCCGTCGGGGAAGGGAATTCCACAGTCGGGAAGTACGAGAAAAGAAACTGTTGGAGTAGAAGTTGCGGTTGCATTTTATCGGTTTCACTGTAAAAGGGTGGGATCTAGTTGCTAATCTAGTATCTCGTGCAAATTCTAGGGGGCACCAGTGATCTAAGTTCATCGGAGCAGAAGCCATGGAAGTATTTATAGAAGAGACACAGGGAAGCCACGTCGCGCCGGTGAGAGAGAGACTGCAGGCGGTCTGCCAAGTCAGTATCGATCACATTACAGATCCTCCGCTGTGCCTTGTCGAGAAGCCCAAGGAGAATAGCAGGGGCACCCGACCAGATATGGCAACAGTATTCACTGCACGGGCGGATGGTAGATTTATAAATGTGCAGGATAGATTCAGACGGAAAAAAACCTCCGGGTCCTGCACAGAGAACCGACTTTCATAGCAGCGGATTTAGCAATGGATTCGATATAGTCATTCCACTTGAGGTCCGCTGAAAGTGCGAGACCAAGGAGGCGCAGTGTTTTATTCTCTGGGAGGCAAGCCTGGTCTATGCTCCTGAAAGTAAAACACTGGGCCTCCTAGAGTTAACTCTCACAACAGACCTCAAGTGGAATGTCTACATAGAATCCATAGCTAAATCCGCTGCTAAGAAGGTCGGTTCTCTGTGTAGGGCCAGGATGTTTTTCCCGGATAAAACAATTCTGCACATATACAAATCTACCATCCGCTCGTGTATTGAATACTGCTGCCATATCTGGTCGGGTGTTCCTGCTATCCACCTTGACAAAAATCAAACAGAGAGTCTGTAATGTGATCGATCCTGACTTGGCATCTCGGATACAGTCACTTTCTCACCGGCGCAGTGTATCTTCCCTGCGTCTCTTCTACAAGTACTTTCACGTATTCTGCTCTGATAAACTTAGCTCACTGGTGCCGCCTACATACGAATTTACTCTAGTCACAAGATTAGCAGCTAAGTCAAACCCTTTTACTGGGAAACCAATAAAATGTAAACGCACATTCTACTCCAGCGGCTTCTTTTCTCGTACCTCCCGCCTGTGGAATTCCCTTCCATTTACTTGCTTCTCTGACAGCTACAATCTCCAAGAATTTAAATGTAAAGTCAATAGTCATCTCTTATCTCACTAACTTGCATCCTCTCTCTCTCTCTCTCTCTCTCTCATGGTCTCATCTCATTTCTGCAGTATTCTCATCCCTCTCCTACCCACTTTCTGACACCCCTTTCCTCCTATGTAACCCCCCTGCACAACAGTATAATATAATGCCTTGCTTTGAGCGATACGATTAATAAAAATGGACCAGTGACTGGATTATTGATCGTTTTCTTTATAGGCTAAATTATGTGCCTTCTTTCGTTGTATCTAATTCGAATTTAGGTACAGATAAAGGATAAGGTATTGGTCTTATGTTTTAAATATTTTGATCCTAAATCATAACTCATTCGGTTAACACACACACACGTATATAAAATTTTTTCCGCTTGAAGAAACTCAGTGACATAACTTTGCTTCGTATTCATGTCAAACGGCTTTTTTTTTCAGAGTACTGTTCCATTGTTGTCTTTAAAAAGTGACAAAAATGATAGAAAGGTTTAGCCAGCAACATCCGTCGGGGATATAAAATATGAAGCAATACATTCGGAGCGACTTTCGTATCTATCTATCTATCTATCTATCTATCTATCTATCTATCTATCTATCTATCTATCCACACACACACACACACACACACACACACAAGTTGGTCAAAAAGTAGGTAGACAGTAGGTGGAATAGGTTTGTGTATCCGTTATATTATTTCAATGCTGTTCGTTATATTATTCAAAAGCATTCATTGCGTATCTTCCTGAGGAATGTATTGGCTGAAGAGGTCCAGTTGATTGGCCAGAACGTTCACCTGACTTGACCCGAATGGATTTCTTCTTTTGGGGAGTACTCAAGGACACAGTTTATAGCTGAAAATCAAGAAATGATGGTGATTTGAAACATTAGATGCATTTCAAGGAAATAATAATGAGACATGTGCAAAAATGTTTGTCGAAGCGTGAGAGGTAGACTTCAAAGTTGTGTAAATTGTGATGGACAACAGTTTGAACCCCTTTAATTTAAGCATTAATAAAGTTTAAGCGTTAATAAATTTTAAGCGTTTTTGTATTATTGCACACATGAACATTTAATTGTCAATGTAATAATTGTATTAGTAGTTATAATTATATATGTAATCTCAGAATAATTTTTATATGTGCGTTGTGGTACAGTGGATATCGGCTCGGAACGAGAAACCGGAGAGCCGAGTTCGAATTCCAGTTGAATCCATTGTATTCACTTACGCGCAAATACCCGTGGGAAAGGTATTAATCCGTCTTTTCCTTCCAGTTATGGGTTAAATAGCAGGACAGATTGGGTTCTATAGCCTTGGTCGGCAACCAGTCTACCGCAGAAAGCAATGGCAACCTACTGCGGGATAATCTTCTGCCCAGTCAGTCATGTCTCTTTCGAGACATGATCGCCCAAGCGTGTTTCATGTATGGCACTTAACTGACTGACTGACACCTACTTTCGATCACCATATATATATATATATATATATATATATATTAATAAAAAATAACTGTATTATAATGCTAATGACAACAGTTAGCATCAGTGCATCTGACGCTGATTCGCTATTGTAACTGAGAGGTTATTACACTTGACCTATATTTCTCATTGCTGATATAGAAAAAGAATTTAATGCTTAACCGGTAGAACTAGTATTTAGTTGAATATAAACAAGTAGTAAAAACACTATAAGTGTTAAACGCTAAAGGGGATTATCAGTCGTAGAACAATAGATCCTTGAACATATTTCTCAGTTAATGAACATATACAATGCTTATAACAGACGCCTTGTTTACGCTTGTTCGCAATAACTGTAAACGTGTCCTCAAAGATGTAAAGTCTTTGTTTCCTGATAGAATGAGGCACCGTGTAGCCTCTAACAAGTTTAGTCTACGTAACACTAGCGGCTCTGTAAAAGTGCGTGAAATAAGAGTCCCAGGTTTTTTTAACAAGAGTTACAGGTTTATCTAGGTACTTTCACTCATTCGCTGAAGAAAACAAAAACAAAAACAAAAACAAAATAAAAAAAAACGAAACAAAACAAAAAAACAAAAAAAAAAACAAAAAACAACATGATGTTAAAAGGCCCCAAACTTAATAAAAGTAAAGTTTTATCCGCAAAATGTTTATGTTAATGTTTATTAAGAGGAAAAATCAAAGTATTTTTAATATTTTTTTAACTTTTTAATGCTTTCTAACACGTTCGAAAAAAAAAAATTTTTTTTTACGTCTGTGAGTGACTCGATTTGTATAAGAATTTCCCCCGGCAAACTTAATATTACACAACTCACTTGTTTGCCGGCAAAAAACGCATTAATTTGGAAATTCTTACAAATATCAAATAAAAGTCGGATTTCGATGATACTTTCAAGACTTATTCACAAATGACTGAAATTATTTTTAAGAGCATTATTTTTATACAATCTTTTTACATATGATACTCTCATCCAATTAATTTCCAGAAATTTCTCGAAATTGCCTACCGTCCGGAAATTTTCATTTATTAGTTAAATTCAGGACTTTTTCGGAAATGTAAATCACCTTTTTTGTTTTTTCTAACAGTTTTTCTTACTCAGAAAATTTGCTCCGAATCATGAAAACAAAAATGCAATAAAACTATGCCATTTCCTTTATTCAGATAAGCTTTTAATTGCTTTTATAAACAATTATTAAGAATATCAGTCTGAAGAGAAAATTATTTACTTTTTACAAGCATTCTTTTAATTTTAATTTTTTAATTATAATAATTTATAAAGTTTCCAATATCTTTCAAATTTTTTCCTAATCATCGTTCCAGTTAGGTTATTAAGTTAATAAGTGAAGACTATATTTACTAATCGAAAATTGAAAAGGTTAATACAAATCTTCATGCACCAAAACAATTAAACCTTTTTTTGTATGCAGGTATTTGTCTTTTTTTTAACTTTATGGTAGCCCATAAATGCCATATCATTAAAAGGTCATGTGTTTTAGAGGCTGTTCTCATTACGAAACGTTCACGTAGATTTTATACATTTATGTCAATTCTGATCAACCATACTTGATGTAAAATTGATTAATAACAGGGTTGTCATCGCCTACTTGAAAGGCCAGCATGTCAGACCTCAGCCAGACCGTGGCCTACTTTTATAAAGAAATACTTTTATTCTAAATTTCATGCCATAAACAAGTAACAATTGTTTCAAGTCAGATTAATTTAAATTTAAAATTGCTAATTTTCCCAAAAATAACGTGTCACGGATGTTTATATTAATTTTGAAAGATTTTTTAAAACCGAGAATTAACTTTTGTTTAAATATATGTCGATCGCTCAAAAATGGCGAAAAAATTGAAAAATTATTTAAATTTTGCAATTTTAGATTCCAATCAATATAGTTCTTATTTAAAATCCACCAGAGTATTTTTCTTTACTTTTTTTTTTTTTTTTTTTTGCTTACTGGGAATAGTAAATTCAATTATTTAAATTTCAATTAAACTGAAATTAAAGCCCCAAGGAAACTTTTTTTTTATTTTTAAAGATTTAATTTAGAAGTTTGGTATAAAAAATGAGTGGCGGTACCTAGGTTTATCTATTGTTTCCTTTTTAGGATTAGACTTCCGGTTCCTTTTAAATTCTGATTCAGTTCTATACTCTTAACGCTAGTTAATATAAGTAACCTTCACAGTAACCTTCTACCTTTGGTAGCTATTGGTCCTTGTATTGGGTGATCATTAGTAAATAAAAACTCTTCTATCCCTCTTCTCTTCCCTCAGTCTAAGGTGTTAAAATTTTTTCTACTGATAAAGTAGAATGTTTTGCTCGTGAAATCTTTTTAAATTCTACTCATTTTTATTAAGTTGTATATTGTAATAAATTCGTTATTCTATCTTTTCAGTTTTTTGTTTTGTGAATTTTCTTTATTATGCTTCTACCTCTTTTTGGTAAAATACAACACGGAAGTACAATACAATGCAATCAAATCGGAATTGGTTAAGCTGTGCATTTCACATCGCCGAGTCTTCCTTCAGCTAAGTAATATGACTTTCGCTTCTCTAGATCAACTGCTGATGTATTAACAATTATTGCTGAAAGATTCTATCTAGCTTTAGATAAGAATAGTGAAGCTCGGGCTGTTGCTTTAGCTATCTTGAAAACATTTGACTGGATTTGGCATATTGGTCTTCTTCACAAATTGAAAGGTTATAGTATTTCTAGACGGATTTTTTAACTGATTCAGTCTTCCTTATCAAATCGCGAAATGAAAATTGTCTTGAATGGCCACCTTTCTAAAACTTTTTGGACCTGTTCCTAGGGACTCTATCCTTGGACCTACGTTGTTTCTAATTTTCATCAATGACCTTCCTGATATCACTATTTCTCAACTCGGTATCTATCTTAGTGACAACTATTCATTCCTGCCTTAATAGTAAATCTGATCGGTTCGCTAAAGTCAAATTGATCTAAAATGACCTACAATCTGTTGTTAAGAAGTGGCTTAGAAAAACATTTTTTATCTTCCATAAAATTGTCTTGAATGGCCACTCTTCTAGATCTTTTTGGACGTGTTCCAGTAAAATTGATCTAAAATGACCTACAATCTGTTGCTAAGAAGTAATTTGTTCATTGTTACACCTAGAAAATAAAACGGCACGCTTTCAATTATCTGAGAAAACATTTTTTTACCTTCCATAATGTTGTCTTGAATGGCCACCTATCTAGATCTTTTTGCACGCCAGAATCTATCTTGCATATTTATACGTCTACAATTTTTCCATGATTGGAATATTTCCTGTCACATCTGGTCTGCTGCTTCTGCTATATATTTAAAGATTCTTGATAAAATCCAAAGAAGAATCTGCAATGTTATTGGTTCTGACATGTTATCTCAACTTTAGTCCTTTTCTCACCACTGTTCCATTTTTATAAATTTTTTCGTGGTAATTGTACCGATGAACTCTCCTCTTTGATACCTAGACTTTATTAATTTAATCGCAGTACTAAATTGGAAGTAAGGTCTCACCAATTTACAGTTGGAATAGTTAGATATAACCGTAACTTCTATTCTAATAGTTTCTTCTATCGCACTTCTCGCTTGAGATACTCTCTTCTGTTTTTTTTTGCTTTAATCTACACAAATTTAAATATCATGTCAATCATTATCTTCTATCTTCTTAATTCCTGTTCTTTTATTGTCCTCTTTTTTTAACAGTAGTTTTATTCTCATATTCTCTAACCCCTAATAATAACCTTTTGCATCCTATGATAAAAAATGCAAATTAATTCTCATTAAACGATCAATTGAAAGGCAAATAACATAAAACGTACATATTCTCATATCGGCACTTCGATATTGCCCAAGTCTTTCTGTTAAAGAGTTTGTTCTACTCATTAAACTTTATAGTACAATAATGTTACGGTAGGCCTAGCAAAACTTGCACTGCATGGGGATAGTATTTTCAATATTTGCTGCTTCTTTTCCGAATAAATTTATTGAATACAATCGCCATTGGCCTCAACCATGGCCTCCAGTCGACTTCGGAATCTTTGGTGTTACAAGATGTTTTTGGTCTCTCGTTTAATTGTATCTTACACATAATAAACAGAGGTGTTGAAGTTTGGGAAGTTAGGTGGTCAGATGTAAGAGGTAACATGGTCACAGAAATTGTTTAACAGCCATGACTGGCTTCTCCTGAATATATGCATGTAACAAAAAATTTGCAGAGGGGGGATGGCCATCTTGACCCTTTGAGGGTCGGTAGCGAAGAGAGTGAGTTCGGTGTTATTTTATCTTACACATAATAAACAAAGGTGTTGAAGTTTGGGGAGTTAGGTGGCCAGATGTAAGCGGTAACGTGGGTGCAGATATTGTTTGACAGCCATGACTGGCTTCTCCTGCATATGTGGTATGGCGCAGCGTTCTATTACCTGACATAGCTTCTTCCAGGAGCTACCCTCTAGACCCAGGGCAGCACTACCCTCTCAGCACTGCCTACAGTTAAAGGCCTCCGTATTGAGCCTGAGGCTCTCGTCAATAAATTCGGTTTTTTTTTCTTATCAGAACGATCAAAGTAAGTCTTCCGAGCTGCCGTACCTTTGTAATCACCATTAGATTCATCCAACTCTTTCCGAATCCTCTGCAATGTCCTCAGTGGGCCAATCAAACACTTCACTTGAAACCTTCATATTGGAGCTTTCGGCGCGAATGCCAACAAGTACAGCATGCCGTTTTCAAATTTTTGACAAAGTGAAATAGCGTCATGGTAATCATTTTCTCACAGACGAAATATTATATATATTACATTATAGTAGACTTGAATTTATGTATTGTTTTTACTTGATACAAGGCTTAAGAGCCACTCAAGATAGATGGGCAACTGGGTGATATTTTTGTAGGAGATGTGCATATTATTAGGACGATTAGAATAAATGTCATTTGACTCTGAATTTGAAAAGAGTAACATTATAGTTGCCAGGGAAGTATTGGCTCGGAAGTTTGTTCCACAAAGTAGCAGTTCTGAAGAAGAAGCTATTTGAATGGAACTGGCTCTTTATCAAAGGAACACAAAGGGAATGTGAATGATTTGTGGCACAAAAATGGTCATTGGAAATTATTTGTGAAGGACTGAGCTGGTGGAACTAAGGAATGTATTTCGTTTGAACATCAGTAATAGCGATAGAATTATGTAATAATTTCATCATTTCTGCCACCAGTATGAAAGTTAATGTTTCTGTATCTATATTTAAAAAAAGGGGGGGTTCAATGCTTTTTTAATTCTGTTTATTTATTTATTTTTTACGAGTATTCATTTATTTTACAGAGTTAAAACTGAGTGTTTTTCGCACGTAAACACAAATGGCACTCCTGTTTAAGTGCCTCTATAAAGAAAATCCTGTGACGGAATTAGATAAGTAAAGAGGAACAGAAAACAATCTGGTAGTTTTTAAAAACAATGACTACGAACAAAAAAAACAAAAAAAAATGTATAGGATGGATTATGCATAAAAAAATATACCAGAGAAAGAGCAATTAAGTAAGCTGTGGAGTCACCCACCTCATATTAGCAGGGATAGCCCCGTGCAAGAATAAAAACATGCAAAGAAATAATGTTAAAAGCATGTTAAATTGTAAATAAATAAAAAAACAAACAAACAAACATATGATTTTATTTATTTTGTGTACTGGTATTTGTGCATTTTAATAATATGTGTGTTTTAAGGTTACATGAAATAGAGGAAGAAAGCCGCGTCGTTGTATAAGAAGAAATTTGTAGAGAGGAGATGGACGTCTTGACCCTTTGAGGGTCGGTAGCGAAGAGAGTGAGTTCGGTGTTATTTTGACACGAATTATGCATTTTCAAACAGTAAAAGTTTTCTGTTGCATGCTGGGATAACTTTTATTATATTATAATTATAAACATAAACATATTTTGCCTCAGATTTGATGTAAATATTTTTCCTCAGATTTGATGTAAATGAAGCCTGATGTTTATAATATAATAAAAGTTATCCCAGCATATAAACATATTATAAACATAACTTTTATTATTTTATTATTGGTCTTATTTATTTTAAACAAAGTTAATGTTATTCGTTTTATTTTATTTTATTCTTTTTATAATCGTTTCACCCCAAGCAAGGCAGTACTACCACCGGTGGGCATGGGCGCTACGTAAGAGGAGAATGAAAGGTTACATAAGAGGAGAGCGACGAGAAAGAGGAACCGGTTAAAGGGGGTATCAGAATAGTTAAGAGAAGGATGCGAAATTCAGGTGGGAAAAAAGTTACGTGAGAGTAGAGTGAAAAGGGAGAAGAACAAGTTACAGGGTGTGTTGGGGAAAAGATAAGAGAAGGATGAAAGTCAAAGAGATAAAAGATGACAATTGACGTTGCATTTAAACTCTTGGAAATTGTAGCTGTCAGAGAAACAAGTATACGAAAGGTAATTCCATGGGTGGAAAGTGCGAAAAAAGAAGCTGAAAGAGTAAACGTGAGATGCATTTGTTTATTTTCACTGAAAAAGGCTTGCCCGAGTAAATTCGTGTAGAAGGGAGACAAGGGAGCTATGCTCGTCGAAGCAGAGACCGTGAAAATATTTGTAGAAGAGATAGAAAGAAGCCATATCCTATCGATAAGAAAGTGACTGGAGTTGAGCTGCCAGGTCGGAACCAACTACATTGCAGATTCTCCTTTGGATCTTGTCGGGAACCACGAGATGAATAGCAGGCGCATCTGAACTGATTATATTAATTATTATTATTTTATATTTTTATTTATTAATAATAATGTTCCTATAATAGTAAAGAGCAAGAATTGACACAATATTTGGACTAAAAATCTCGCCATATTGGATGTGTTTTTAAAACGGAGAAAACTCTTATCGTTTAGTTATCTGATATGAATAATTTGCAGCCTTTCCTGTCCACTGTGATAGTTACATGACTATCGTTTCGATTACAACCCTCTATGATACTATGTTGCTATCAATACTTCGTAAATACAACCAGGGCCGGATCTAGGGGAGCTGGCACTCTAGGTAAACTGAATTTTGGCAGCTTTACAAGTATAATAAAAAAAAATCACAAAAAGAAAAAAACTGAAAAGGTAGAATAACGAGTTTATTACAATATACAACTTAATACAAACTAAAGAAAACATTACTTATCCGACCTAAAACATTTTTATAGACAGCAAATCTTTTCATGGCACTATCTATACCTATTTTTTTTACAAAATCATTTTCTATTGTCATAATAGCCAAAGAATTATCTTGAGTCAAGTATGATGCCAAACACATGACATGCCGACATGATGGCGCCCTCGACCTTGATAGGACGCCGAGTGACTGTTTGAGTTGCTAGCACCTTAGACCGTCCCCGAATACAATGGCATCATCATCATCAATTAATTTATTTCTTAGCCACTCTATTGCTGACTGCATAAATAGTGGGGAGAGATTCATCAAGTAATATCAATGTATTTAACTTATTTGTTATACGAAATTAAACTTGTTTTTTTTTTGTACCAATACGGATATGACTTTGATAGGAAATATATCGATTACCAGAATCAACTTTGCTCCTCCCTTTTGAGTGCCCTCTTGACTTTAAGAATAGTCACTACTTCATCAGTCATTGACAGATAAGAGACATTTTCAAGTTCCGTTATCATTTAGGCCACGCATATGTTTCGCGATTGATATTTATAACTTTCAATGTCACGGCTTTAGTCTAAAGGAAGAAAACGATCTTCCAAATAATTAACACTACAGAGGTAAATGGTAAATATTATATACTAGCAGTATAGCCCGGCGTTGCTCGGGTGTAATGAAAGCTTTAAAACTAATCCATGGTCTTGGAGCTCAGACTCTGCCTAAAGAATATTTGTGTGAGAATCTGATAAAAATTGTGGATTTGTATAAAGTTTGGTGAGAATCGGATAAAAATTATGGATTTGTATAAAGGACATACAGACAGATAAACAGACACACACACAAACATCTTGCCTTATATATATATATATATATATATATATATATATATATATATATATATATATATATATATATTATCGATTTTCTACACTATTGTAAGAACTGCAACCTTGAAACTTCTGAATATCGTTTCTTATGTCTTTGTCTATGAGTGTATCAAATTTGATTGAAATCGAACTACTCCTTCTATAACCCGATTTTTTCGATTCTCGATTCTCGACACAAAACCTAGCTAAGAACACTCGCAGACCCTTATAGTACAACTGTGTAAATTTTCAAGAAAATCGGTTCAGCCGTTTCGGAGTCTATAGGTAACGGATACACATACACAGACACACACACAGAGACAAGTTTCATTTATAAATAAGTTTAGATTATGCGGTGGGTTGGACCAGATTATAGACAGTTTCTTCGTTTCGGACAGACATCCCTTTATTTATAAGATAGCGGAACTGGAAGTAGGTTTTCCAAGCAGGCATTTAACTACCGGGAATATAAGAGAAGGTAGAGGAAGCATTTTGCTAAGTTCATGTATGAGACAGTTTGTTAACACAAAGAAAAGGTTATTGCATATATTAAAAATATTATAAAAAGAAAGCCAGATGGTTTAATTAAAAAATGGATTCAATATATTTGGTGTGTAAAATTTTGTATAAAGATTTTGCCTCAGATTTGATGTAAATGAAGCCTGATGTTTATAAAAAATATATATATGCAAAATTTCGTTTCCGAATTTGTAAAAAAGAGGCTCAAATCTTATTATGGTCACAAAATCCGGCCATATAAAGTTTCGTTCGAAAATTATATTCTGTAATTTTTTTATCAACAAAAAAGGAACAAAAGTAAATTAAGAACCCACATTCTCAAAATCTGAGCTAAAATCCTCAAAAAACTATTTAAAATAATTCAAAAGACTGTTAATATAACTCTGGTTTTATTTAAAAGATAATAGCCTGAAACTAATAAATAAACACGGAAAAAGTATGTTTTTTAATAAGACATTTTAAAAATATTATTACGGTCAACTGATCATCGGTTCATTATTTTTGAAAAATGATAATAGAAAATTTAAGACACTTTAAAAATCTCTTAACGATCAAAAATCTACCCAAGTTATTAGTATTAAAAAGTAGTAAAATTAGCAAAATTATTGATGAATTAACAGAATTTGGGAAAATTATATTTATTAAGCGCTTAGAATATAGCAAAAAAACACCTTTGAACACAGCAAGGTATATTCCAAAATTGAACAAGTTCATAAGTCATTTAACAGAAGTTAGCTACCTCAAGCCTCAATTGTAAAAAAAAAATTGTCTCAAATTTAATTAAATATGAAAGTACTTCTAACAGTAGGACAGATCAGTTTTGAAATCCTAGTATTGTACTCAATTTGAAAATTGAGGTTTGACATGATAAATAATGACACAAAATATATTTTTCCAAACCATTACTTTTTTTTTGAGGAATCTAGTTTAAGGATTAAATTTAGGTTAAAAATCGAAGCATTTAAATTTAATTCCGAGGATCATTGAAAGCCTTTTAGCACAGAATTATCAAATTTATAATTTACTGAAACGTTACAAACCGTTTATGGACAACATGAAAGACCCAATTACCTTATTACTAAATCATTGTGCCATCAAATATGACCCTAATTTACTTCAAAGGAAAATTTTCTCGAATAATTTAGCGATATTATGATTTGATATTTTATATACTGCGTTTTTCAATAAACAATGCAAATTTAAAACATTCTGTCTTATTTTTTCCTACCAATATTATGCTTTTATATACATTTTTATTTATTTTGTGTTTTTATTAATTATCTAACAAAGGATCTAACAAATTTTATTCAATAAGTCACGATTTTGTAATCTTTCACACTTTTTTACACATTTTTTATTTATCAAATTCAGTAAAAAAAATGTATATTTTGCTTGTAGTAATTCATATATTTTTCATTCAACATGTTTAATCTCCCAACTGAAAATTGCTACACTGAGGTTTTTCTTGGGTCAAAGCCGGTATGGACGCTTTCAGCCCTTCTCGCAAATACCAGATAAAATCTCAATATTCTGCCCGGTTCACACCAGAATTCTCGATCGGGAAAGCACACAAGAATCATTTCTTTCCGGTTGTACAGGTGTGACAGCTCTTGTTATAATAGGTGCCGGTTCGTTGCCGCTCACAATAAATATAATCGAGTCCTCGAAGTAAGAAAGTCCCTGTTTGTCGGAAGAATGGGGCATTGCCTCTAACAATTCTGGCACTCGTGATTACTGGCGGTTTAATAAGTTCCAAGTTCCAAGTCTCTCTTCCCCACCCCTCTTAAATCAATTTGAGGTGTTAACATCCTCTACTGATAAAGCTGAACTCTACTCTTGACTCATCCGGAGTATCCCTGCTTAACTTTCTACTTAGAAATAAGTCTCTGTTGAGTGATATGTATATAACAACTTCCATGGTTTATCTCTAACCTAGAACTACACAAAACATATTGACTCGATGGTATCCCTGGAATAGTCATTAAGTAGTGTGCTCTCAAACTGGCTCCTGTTCTCTCTAAACTGTACAATAAATTTCTCGCTACTCTTGCTTTCTTGTCTGCTGGAAGTTAACATCTGTTGTTCCAGTTTTTAAGAACTCTGGTGAGCCGTCTAAGCCTTCAAACCTTTACTGCTTTTTAGTAATGTTACGTGTTAGGTGTAACAAAAGAAAAAAAAATGTTTAACCAAACTCAGAGATAAATCACAAACAAACATTTCATTTACCAAAATATTAAATAAAAATATTTACAAATATACAGTTTTTGCATTCAAAAAGAAAAACAGACTTTACTACTGGCAGGCGAAGTGTTACGAAGGACAAGGAAGGTGTCAAATATCTTTACCCAGTTAAGATAGCTAAGAAGTTTTAAGTGCTATACTTAATGCTGAATTGGTTCATCATCACTCATCGCAGAGCCTTTTCTCGAGTCAAGCAGTATGGCTTTCGTTTCTTCAGGTCAAGTGCTGATCTATTGGCTATAATTACGGAAAGAGTCTATTATGCTCTACATCAAAACGGTGAAGCCCGGGCTTTAGCATTAGACGTCTCGAAAGCACTTGGCAGTGTCTGGCGTACAAAGCTGAAAAATTGCTCCCGGACACAATTTTGAGCTGATCCGGTCTTTCCTATCAAATTGTAAAGTGAAAGTTATCTCGGACGGCCAGTCGGTTTAGATCCTTTCATGCTAATGTGGGTGTCCCCCAGAGCTACATTCTTGGTCCTACACTGTTTTTAATTTTCTGTTGTATCCTTTAAAGAGGTTACAAACAGACAAGGTGGTACAGTAACACGTGCATAGATGAAAGAAAAGAGGTTTATTGCAAAGAGAATACATTACGGCAAAACAGGGAACCTGGTGGCAGGCTAGTAATTGCCGAAGCAAGTCACAGTTATCTCCTGATCTCATTAATGGCTACCAATATAATGAGTTCACATAGCAATAGGTAGTGATACATTCCATTACAACAATTCCCCTGAGCTGATTTTTCCATTAAATTTGCTCAATACCTTTTCTTTTTGGGGTCAGGACGTAATTGTTTGACTTTTTCCTCTTCTAAGTACTTTTACGTCTCACCAATTTTTGTGCTGGTGAGATTTGAGGCATTATTGATTTTCGGGTAGCTGATACTCTCTGCACTTTCATCGGTACTGGTGAAGATATGGGAACTAGCATTTCGAATGCGTCATAGATTACCTCTATTGGTAATTCTTCACTAGGCGTTACTCCTTTCGTATGTCGTGACCTTAACTGATTTAAATGTCTCTTACATTCCGATCTTTTTCTTTTGAGCATGTGTATCACTCTGCCAAGTCTTTTGATGATAATTACGTCTTCCCAGAACCTTTTTCTACCTTTATAATTTCTGAAGAAAACTCTGTCTCCTGGTTTGTAAAAGTTGGTTGCAAAGGGTTTTTTTCTACCCCTCTTTTCGTTGCACTAGGCAACAGCCTGTCAAATATTGACCGAATTTTTCTCGCGGACAACAGTTTGGTTGGTGATAAGCCTGAATCTATGTTTGGATTGGGAGTAATTCTGTAAATTGCTAAAAACTTTTGTATGCTCCTCTCATCAATGTCCATGCCCTGATTATTTCTTAGAGCTCTTTTAGAAGTGTCTACAAATCTTTCTGCTTGCCTATTTGATCTCGGATGGTAAACAGAGGTCGTAATATGATCTACGGACAAAGATATGCAGAAATTCTTAAATTCACTGCTGGTAAACTGTGTCCCGTGGGTCAGTAACCGAATGTTTTGTTACACCAAAACGACTAAAAAGCTCATTTAATACATTGATAGTGTTCGCGGATGTCGGGTGTCTACACTTGAATATTTCCGGCCACTTGGAGAAACTGTCCACGAATATAAAGTGGTAGTAATCATTTATTGGTTCAGTGTAGTCGGTGTGTAATCTCGTTTACGGGACATCAGTTTTAGGCCATGGCTGAAATTTCATTGGTAGTGTTTTTGTTGCAAATTGACAACCTCTACACTCTTAAACCTTTTCGATCTCCTGGTCCATCCTAGGCCAATACGTATAGCTACGCCTTAATGATTTCATTCTTGGATGATCCATATGAAATTCTTTCAAGATTCTCTTTTGCAGTGTATATGTTAGTACCACTCAATCTGTATATAATAGCACTTGACCGCAGATTGAGAAAGATGTTGTTTTAAATTCTTTTCTTAAGCTTTTCTTTCGGCCATACCTGCTTCTTCATTTTTTTAATGGATTCGTCCTTCTCAGTTGCTTTTTTATATCTTCTAGAATCACGGGTAACTCCCGAATTATCTTGCATAGTAATACTGATAATTCTTTTTCATCCCTTAAAGCAGTTATCACCGTGTCTTCTAATGGTTTTTCAAATTTTGGAATCAATCTAGACAACCCGTCGGCGTGTCCTTGCTTTTTCGAGGGTAGGTATTCCATCTTAAAGTCGTAGTTTAACGAGATTATTCCCCAGCGCTGTAACCTGTTAACAGTGCGCTTGGGTATACCCTTTCTTGATCCAAAAATTGTTAACAACAGTCTATGTTCTGTCTTTTGTACAAATTTCCTTCCATAGATGAACCTGTGAAATATTTTAACCACGTAAATTATGGCCAGGTTTCTTTCTCAGTCTGGCTATAACTTCTTTCTGCATGAAGCAGGGTTCTGGAAGCATAGGCTATGGGCTTTCAAGACCTATCTTCAAACTTATGTAGAATTATTGCTCCGATCCCATTGTTGCTAGCGTCAGATGTTACAATTATTTCTTTTTTAGGGTCAACATGCGCTAACGATAAATCTGATTCCAGAAAACATTTTATTTTCTGGAAAGCATCTTAGCATTCTTTTTATCAAATCCATTTTGCACCCTTTTTCAATAAGTCATTCAGTGGGGCTCTAAGATCATACATTTTGGGAATACCCACGTCTATTGAACAGGTGAAGAGGCTCATCCCTTGTTTCCTGTTTAGAATGCGGTTTCCGGCTTTCTCTTTTCCAATCTTTTTACTCTTACGTAGCCCCCTGCGCATCAGTGGCGTTATCGCCTTGCTTGGGGTGATATGATTAAAAAAAAAAAAAGAAAAAAGTATCGGTCATTCTGAACTTCCCCTCTGCCCTCTCCGCCTAGGTATAGAGGCATGCGCTGTAGGCCATTCTCTCTCTCTCTCTCTCTCTCTCTCTCTCTCTCTCTCTCTCTCTTTCTGTCTCTCAACTAGCTCAAGATGGTGGGAGACTCACCGTAAATCTCTGGGGAAAACGGTATCATACTTCGGGGATCGTCCGTTTGACTTTTTCAGTATGTCTTACCTACCTGGTATGTTGAATTCTGCATCTTGTTTTTTAAATTTTCGTCTTTTTAATGTTTGTCTTTAATTTTTGTTTGAATTTGTTTCTAATTTTTGGCATCAATTTTTGTTTGAATTTTTTAAATTATTGCTACTAACAGAGGTACTATTTACCTAGGAAGTGTTCTAACAGGAGATGGAAAGTGCGACACAGAGATCCGAAGGAGAATTGGCATGGCAAAGGACGTGTTCCAGAAGCTGAGTAAAGTACTAACACACAGGAAAATTTCACTAGAAACAAAGAAAAGAGTGCTGGATTGCTATGTGATGTCAGTTCTTCAATACGGCAGTGAATGCTGGACAATATCATCGAAAATGAGGAAAAAACCGGAAGCAGCAGAAATGTGGTTCTACAGAAGGATGCTGCGGATATCGTGGACTGAGCATGCAAGCAACGATGAGGTGTTGGAAAGAATGGCAACAAAAGGAAATTAATAATGAGCATCAGGAAGAGGCAACTGCAGTTCTTGGGACACGCAATGAGGAAGGAGAGCTTGGAGAACCTGATACTGACTGGCCAGATAGAAGGAAAGAGAGAAACAGGAAGGCAGCGGATAACATATTTGCAGGGCCTGATCAGGTGGATGACGGAACGGGGGTTACCCGGAGTAACAGGAGCAAACATACTAAGAGCCACAAGGGATAGGGAGACGTGGAGAACCATGATTGCCTACGTCCTGAAGGGACAGGACACATAGAAGAAGAAGATATTGTAAAAAATGCCTGAAGATTAATGACGTTGTTTGGTGGTAGCCTATTTTCAATAGGTTCGGCCCTTTCCGGGTCCAGTCTTCTTTCAGTCTCGTCGATTATTGGCCTCAAATATTTGATCTGCTTTATGAAGGACTCTCATTTATCGGAACTTAGCTTGAAGCCGTATTCATCAATCTTCTGGAACACTGTCTTGATATGTTTTTGTACTGTTCGTTGTTTTCGCTCTTTATCAGGATGTCGTCCAGGTACGCTATTGCAAATTCTAGTCCAGCTAACATGGTGTCCATTATTTGCTGAAATAAACTGAGAGCAACATTTCAATCCGAACGGGAGACGAATTATCTTGTACAGACCCTTGTGTGTATTAATTGCTAATAACTTTGAACATTGTTTATCCCCTTTTATTTGTAGATATGCGCCATACAGATCTATTTAAAAAAAAAACACTTTGCCACCATTCAGATAATGAGTATGTGTGGTCTTTCACGCAGTCATTTAATCCGGTTGAAAAATCTGAACAAACTCTAATCCTTTTGTTCTTTTTCCTTACAAACACTGTAGTCACAACCCAATCTGAGTAGTCGACTTTAGAAACTACACCCCTTTTCTCTAACCATTCCAGTTCTTGATTTACGGAATCTAAAGGTGAAAATGATACATTCTTTTTTTATTTGCATACTGGTCTTATGTTGTCTTTATGTTCGAACCTGATCTCAGTTTTCGTACATTGTCCAATGCATTCAGAAAACACGCGTGAAAATTCGTTTTTCAGCTCAGAAATAAATGTTTCAGTTTCTTCACATTTTTCTTTTATTGACACGTCCACTTCGTTGCAAAATGAATTTACAGGTAATTGCCATAACTCGAAAAGCACGATGAAATCCGTACTAAATAAATTCGTCGTACCTGGAAGAACATAGACTTTTGATTTGAAACTCCTTTCTATAAATTATAAGTTGCAGCGAAATTCGCCATTGAAGTTTAGCTTTTTACTGGGCACTCGTGTTATTTTTTGGTACTCATCAATTATGAACAACCTATTTTTTCATTCACAATAGAAATGTCTCTTCCAATATCCAAGAATAACTTCACCGTATGACCATTTATTTTCCTATTTACGTAGTTCCTTTTTTACCATTTTCAATTTCGTTCTTGAATAAAACATTTACTTTTGATTTAAATTTTTGCTTCTTTCTTTTCCGTTTATACACACAGTGAGAGCTTTTGTAACCGATATAGCCATACTCGAAGCAAACCTTATCCTTAAAAAAAGTTTTTTTTTAAATGCACCCACCCCAGGCATCACACTGGAATGTTTTCGGCTTATGTTTTGCAAGTTTCGGTTGTTTTATCACTTGGGCTCGAGAAACGTCATTTTCTTCGATCCGCGTGTTGCCTCTTTTTATATTTATCAGCCTCTAGTATTCTCAGTCATCTTCTGCAGCGTCATTTGATTGTCTTACTACGTAATTGTTGGAATCCTTGATCTGATGTGTTTGTCCTCCTCTGCTATAAGTCCTTAAACAAAGATTAAACATTTAAACATATCGACTGAAACGTCGCCTAATTTAAACAATTCACATTGTGAATTTACATTGCCTGCATAAGTCACAAAGCCTTCATTCTCTTGTTTTACAATGTTTAAACACTTATATCGAGTATGGAACAAACTGTCTTTTTTGTCTAACATTCCTGACAAAATCTTTATTGCCTCCACGAACGAGATTTCCTCCGGCTTTTTATAGAAAATTAGGTTCGTGTACCTCATTTTTGGACTAACAACGTACTTTTTGCACCTTTTCAAAAAATCGTCTCATACCTACGAAAATAGGCTGGGAAAGTTACCCCATTGTCTGAGTCATACTTGAATTATCATAATAAATTCGATGTTCCTTCAGGGGAAAAGAATCCGTAGCCCCGTTTTTCTGTTGTTTTAGATATTTGTTGTTTAAAAATAAAAAAAAATATTACAAAGCAGCACATATCGTGTGTCTTCTTATTAATTAAGCTAAAACGTTATTTGCTGTTTTAGTTTTTATGTAGCTTGTTCGAATTAACGTATTCGAAGCTATCTTTACTTGTTCTTATAATTAGATGTGCAAGATCAGCTTAGAAAGAGAAATCGGTCAGCTGAAGTCAAGTTCATACAGACAGAACAATCAAAGCAAACCGACCAGACATTGGGATCAGAGACCCATGTGTTTTCTTATTGATATGGCAGTCCATGTAGATTGCATGTATTTTTGAAGAACTACAAAAATGACCAGTGGAAAATGACATGAAACCATTTCTAACCATAGGAGAAAAGCTAAAAGAATAAGTAAAATGAAAAAACAAAGCGATAATAATAATAATAAATTTTTTTTTAACCAGCGTTTTTCTCTTTGAATTTTGTTTTCTATATGAAATTTTGTTTTACTATTTTAACATAAACATGAATTTTTCTTCGTATATTATTTAATTTATCTGTTTCTTCCTTAAATGATCCTAATAGAATCATCAACTATTTTTCATTATTCATATTTCCCTTAGTTGTCGATATTTCGAAATAATTTTTTAAAACTATGATAATTTTCTTAAAAACAAAAAACAAAACAAAACAGAAAAAAATACGATGAAAAACAGTTTGATTATAATTTCTACTATATTCTTCCTTAGAAAGAATACGTATTTATTTATTTGTATTTATTTATTCATTTTATTTATTTATTTTTCGATTACCTTATTTTCGACGACTTTAATGAAAAGATAATTGAATATACAGTGGAAAAACAAATTATTATTTTTAAATTTCACGGCAGTAATAAACTTAAACGCATGTCAACTTTTTCTTTACCATTAATTATTTTCTTAACAATTATTTTTGTTACAAGGACTAGTGATGGTAGCAACATTTTTTTTAACAAAATACTCTAGTGTAGTGATGTTTTGTTTCGTTGAGCGGCTGTTACGTCCAAGTTTTTTTTTTCTTTTTAACCAGCGTCTTTCTTTTTGAATTCCAATAGCGTCTCTGTCAGTTGTCGCTTGGCACCCATTTAGGAGAAGAAAAACTCCAAACAACAACCCGCAACTCAAGGTGTTAATCATACCGAGGAGTGAATGGCTACTGCGTTATGAGGTCACAAACGATTCCTTACAGGCTTCGGAACCCTGTTTGTAAAAGACCGTTACCCAATGTGCTGGCCAACTTTGGGTGAACTTTTGGACCCTTGCGTAACTCGGGGAAAAAAATATGAGAATTACAAATATAAATAAAAGTCTAGTATGGCTCTTCCAGTGGATAAACAGGGAGCCCGTCCTTCAGGAGGGAACCTACCTGAGGTCGAAAAATCTGCCATAGGAACAAACTTCTACACAAAGAATGAATCTTCAGGTCCCCACAACCAGGATAATCCTAATGATGGCCTTGAAAATTCTCCAGCTAGATCTATAACCGTATATTTAAAGAAAGAAAAAATAAAATGGTCTCGTGAGGAGTACAAAGTCGTTATGACTGCATTTCATGAAGCGTTACTCAAACCTCAAAAAAAAAAATACTCGCCAAACATATGACATTTGGCGAGAAAAGGTTGAACAAATAAATAGAAAGTATATTGACGAAAATAAATTAGCCAATGTACGAAGGTACATTATTCGTAATAACCGATTGACAGAGGCTGAAATTAATGAAATTAAAAGAATTGTAACCAGAATAGACGAATTAACAAAATATGAAAGGGAACCGGAATCAGAAATAAAAAGTAGTAACATCACATGATAATGTAGAAACCGTGATACACACAAATCACTGTGCAGCTAATGCTGTAAGTTTCGAAGTGCTGGAAAGGTGTGATCTGAGTCAGTTAGAAGATGGCAATAAAACGAGTTCAAAACACATTGGACAGAATTATTTTACGGAAAGCAAGAACAGTATGCAAGAACCCAAGGAAGAAATCAAGAACCATATATGTCAGATACAAAATATTGCAATGGAGGAACGAGAACAACTCCCAAAATTACAACCAACAAAGCATAACCTCAAAACTATTAAGCTCTACAATGCAGCACTCAAATTAATTTTAGATGAAGAAGACACTCATATAAATCCCAATGAAGCAATATATGCATCAGCAATAGTAGCAACAAAAAAAGTGAACATCAAATTAAAAACAAGGCAGCCTCGCAGACATGAAGATCCACCTTGGAAAAGAAAAATAGAAAAAGAAATCGAACAACTTAGAAGTAAGTTATCAGTACTGAATGAACTGACAAGAGGAATGAATGTAAGAACTAGAAAAGGCAGAAGAGTCGAAAGAAAATACATTAGAAATGAAAATGAAGTCCTATCAACTAAGGAAAAAAATAAAGCAAACAATACGACTGAAGGTTCAAAGAATAAGACACTATAAGAAAAGATCAAGATTCTACAGACAAAACAAAATTTTTCAAACTGATGCAAAGAAATTTTATAGGAAAATAGGTAAAAAAAGAATTGAAGTGACAGTCCCCCCCCCCCCCCCCCCACCAAAATGGAAGAAGTTATACAGTTCTGGGAAAAAATATGGGCTTGCCATAAAGAACATAACAAAAAGGCAGACTGGATTGCGCAAGGGATAGAACGAATGAAAAATAAACCAAAACATACATGGGCTGGAATCACAAAAGAGGATGTTAAATGTGCACTGACAAAAGCACACAATTAAAAATTTCCAGGAATAGATAAAATTCCTAACTTTTGGCAATATTATTTAAATACAGCACACAAAAACTAGCCAAAGAAGTTCAAGAAATGGTTAACGATCCCACTAAAATTCCTTCATTGATGACCAAAGGAATTACATTTCTTCTACCCAAGAATAGTGACACAAATAACACGAAAAACTACAGATCAGTTACATTCCTTCCGACAACATACAAACTATTAACATCTATTTGAACAAAACAGACATATTTATTCTTAGAAAGAAATGACATGCTACCGCTTGAACAAAAAGGGTGCAAACGTGGCTGTTACGGATGTAAAGACCAATTACTTATTAACAGGATGATCCTGGAAAACTGCTTCAATGCAAAGAAAAATCTTAGTACTGCCTGGATAGATTATCGTAATGCATTCGACAGTGTACCACATTCCTGGATCTTAAAGACTTTATATATATAAGGTATCACCCGTCATCATCAATTTAATCAAACAATGTATGTCAATATGGAAAACAACCCTTTACCTCAATCATATAAATGGAGCCTATAAGTCTGGTGAAATAAACATCAAAAGAGGTATATTTCAAGGTGACTCTGTGTCTCTACTATTTTGCATATCATTAATAGCATTAACCAGTCAACGTAACAAGAAAGAATGTAGTTATAAAATAGCTCAAAAGAAAATAAGCCATCTATTTTACATGGATAGCTTAAAGTTGTATACTAAGAATGATAATGAGCTGGAAGGTCTTCTGCAAACTGTAAAGTGCTTCAGTGAAGACATTGGAATGAAATTAAATTTGAATAAATGTGCTAAAGCTACAGTTTTACGAGGATCGTTACAACAAACATCCTCAATTAGCTTCGACCCTGCTGTGAGAATGAAAGATTTAGAGACTGAAGAAGCTTATAAATACCTAGGTGTGAATGAGAGTGAAAAACATTCACCATAAAAAATGAAAGAAATAGTGCGTAAAGAGTACTATAGAAGGCTACGACTGATATTAAAAACTGAATTGAATTCTCAGAACAGAATTATGGCCATTAATATCCCAGTGGTCCAATATAGTTTCAACATCTTTAACTGGACTCTAAACGACATCAGACGAAAGGATTCTAAAACAAAAAAAGCTTCTTTCTAAGCATAAGATGTATCATCCAAAGGCTGATGTAGACCGTCTTTACATACCCCGTAAAGAAGGTGGAAGAGGTCTTATTCAGCTAGAAATGTCATGCAAGACAACAGCTATTGGCTTACTAACATACATAGAAACAACAAAGAACTGGATGATATAATTAGTCAAACAACATGAAAACAGTAAGAAAAAATATTCAATAATAAAAGAAGGCAGTAAATACAAACAAGATTTATATTTAGTAGATTCTGTAGAAAAGCAAAACAGAAGCCAAGAACCAACTATTGCAGGAAAAAATATGTAATTGAAAGCCAAGGATAAAGCTCTTGAACGGATGAAACAAGGCTGTAAAGACAAACCTCTGCCTGGCCAATATCCAGAACGTGCCAATAAATCCAATGTTGATAAAGTTAATACTCATCGATGGTTACGTGCATCTTGATTAAAATCTGAGACTGAAGGCTTTATTCTTGCAGCGCAAGACCAAAGTCTTTTCACTAGGAACTTTCAGGCAAATATTATACATAATAATGTAGATCCCAAATGCAGGTTCTGTGATAAATACCAAGAAACAATAGACAATCTAATCTCAGGATGTTCTGTACTTGCCCCAAATGAATATAAAATTCGTCACGATAGTGTAGGGCAATATTTACATTGGACAACACTATGGAAAATATGTAAACAAACACTGGTATGAACACCACCCAGCTCCGGTTACAGAAACAGAAGATGTCACCATTCTATGGGATTATACCATCTACACAGACAGAAACATTGAAGCAAATAGGCCGGAGATTATTGTTAAAAACCAGAAAGAAAAAACATGTCTGTTGGTTGATATGGCTTGTCCAGCGGATTGTAACATAGCAACCAAGGAATTCGAAATACTGTCAAAATTTCAAGACCTGGAAATTGAAATAGAAAAAATTTGGAAACTGAAACTAAGAATCGTGCCAGTGGTAGTAGGTGTACTTGGAATGATAAAATAAGGAACAAAACAGCACATTGAAAGAATCCCTGGAAACCCCAGCTTAAGAGATATACAAAAAATTGTCTTGTTAAGTACAGTCCACACACGAAGGAGAACTTTGTCTATGTAACGCTAGGGATGTTAGAGGAGATAGAAAAAAAGATGAAATGGAGTCATAACAACACACCACAACTTGCCTTAGGTCTTCCTGCAGACTTGGTAGGTATTGCGACCATAGCAGAAATAGAAATAAGATGAAAAATCACAGCATAATAATAATAATAATATCCACTGAGTCGTGTGCCAAGGGGATTCGAAAATTCCACTTACCTGAAAAAGGCCGGAGTGTACAACGGCCGAATAATGTAAATAGTGTAAATGAAAATAAACATACATAATATAGAAAACAGATGCACTTGTAAAGGAAGAAAACATTGAATTAAATATAACATTAAAAGAAGTGAAAAAAGGTCAAGGAGAAACTCATCAATGGCGTATAATTCAGATTGAAAATCAGATGCAATGTAAATAAAAGAGAAATGACTTTATTTGTTATTAGCGGTTGTCGTCTGGAGATGATAATCGAAATAATTTCCCGCTGAAAATTACTCGTGTTGGGATTCATTATTCTAGTAAAGAATCAATTCCTATATAATTTGCAGGACAAAAGGACACATTAAAACAACAAGGAAACGAAGAGCGGGTAAACGAAACAAGAAAAGAAAATTAGATTTATTTATATAAAAAATTAGTAGAAATGGTGATAAATTTTAAAATACAGCAATATTATTTGAAAAGAAAAGGAAACACATTTTCTAATAAAAAAAAAAATCCGTTGCATCAGAAGTTAAAAAAAAGCTGTGACAGGTTTTAAATATTCAAGCAAATGTTGGACTTGTTAAAGTGCAATATTCAGGTTAAGGATACACAATTCTATTATTGTAGTAAAAACGGACTTACCACAATGAGAAAATAAAAGCAAGTGAAAAGTATAAAATGAAACAGGTAAAACGAAAAGAATAGAAAAAATGTTTGGAAAATGCTAATCGGTTATTGCGCCTCACTATTCATGGAATAAACATAGTGTGCATAACAATTAAAGAATATAAATAAAGTAAAAAAAATATATATACTAATGTTCTTCCCATACAAGGCCCAAGATCTACTCAAAGTAGAGTACTGTGTGGTGCTGTATGAGCGTAATAAAGTTCAAGAAGTGAAGATCATAGGGATATGCAGGAAAGATAACGGTTAACCCTAGACTTGAAGTTGTAGTGACTAGGGAAACATCCTGCCGAGAGATTTAGGAAGAAGTTGTTCGAATGGAATTTAATTCATCTAAGTGTACGTGGCATGACAGGCATATAATCATTAAAGATAAATAACATTTAATCTTAAAAGTCACGAGTTCTACTTCCAGAGGGAGGGCTTTAAAGATTTAATATATATCATTTCCAGGATTTATAAACATAATTCTGAATACGCATTTCTAAGAATAAGATTACTGACCGGAATTTGCACTCGTCTTACTGATTTCTCTTTCCGTGTAACGATAGATAGATAGATAGATAGATAGATAGATAGATAGATAGATAGATAGATAGTGTTGTATGGCCAGAATGGCTGTACAATACCAGATGATGTGCGCTGAAGTACCTACAGCACAGTATCCGTGTTCATTTGTCTTGTTTGTATTTAAGTACAAACAAGGCAAACACAGATAAGACAGAACAACAATAATTAAAAGAGAGAAGAGTTTAAGTTGTCAGTGTCGTAAAGACCACAGTTCGATAATAATCGCCAATAACACTCCGAATTATTTACGATCACCGGACATGGGCAGAATCCTGAGGTAGATGCCTGAGGCCAATTAATATGGGTAAAACCGAGCCCGTAAGCTCGGACAAAAATCCTTGTCTGCTTTTTCCAAGACGAGACTCTACCCTTCGGCGGAGACTCTTCTGGGTTCCTCTCCACCCGAAGGCAGAGAGTACGACAAAGTGAACGACTGACACACGTAATCGATCTCCTCAGAATGTCAATGACACTCTGAATTTTTGCTATTAATCTTTATTTATATAGTTATTTCGAGGGGTGCTAGCTGCTCTACAACAGATAGATCTAAATTGATATAGATAGATTTGAATAGATAGATAAATTGATAGATTGATCTGAATTGATATTACACAATTCGCATGCGCGCATATATATATATATATATATATATATACACTTGCACACACTGACACACACACGAACACACACACTGATACACATATAAACATATATATAAGGAAGTGCGGATACTATAATATACATACATATACAGTGTGCATATATACAGGAGAATTTAATGCAGAGACAAACACACACCTAGGAACCGCGCCCCCCGCGAAATGAATTTAGGATGTTGGCAACTCAAATACACGCGCGTCAGTGCGCGCACGCACACGCACGCACACGCACACGCACGCACACGCACACGCACGCGCACGCACACGCACACGCACGCGCACGTACACGCTCGTGCACGCACACGCACACGCACACGCACGCGCACGTACACGCTCGTGCACGCACACGCACACGCACACGCACACGCACACACAACGGTAACTGTTAAAATGGTCCAGATTTGAAATTGAATAGTGTTGACAAATGTCTTCCGGTTCGTGATTGAAGCTGTTGATTTTATTAATAAGACGCTTAACAAGTCTTATCATTAGGGAAATATTTTATACTGGAATGAGACAGCATATTTTTATAATCTCCCCTTAAGCAAGGTGCATGACAAATAGACAGTTAGTTGCCTCAGAAATTAGATTAAGGGTAAGACTAACTAAACAGGTATCACATTGTTAAGCTTAGTCAAATATTTTTAAAATGCCTGTCTATGGTATTATAGAAAATGAAAGCACGAATATATTTAATAATAATAACTAGCTAGCATTTTCTGCGTAGAAGTCCAGTGACTCAGAACGACGATCACTACCGCTAGTTTTACCAGTGGTGTCCTTTGAGTTGAAGAGTTTTTCTTAAATTCAGTAATAGTTTACTTATAGCATAAAAAATGATTCAATAATTTAAAAAAAATGTATAAATCACAACAAAATATTACCAGGATGCTAAACTAAGCAATGAAAATTCTATTCACCTTTTATTAGGATTTTTAGGTCACCTGAAGAATAATGGAGAGAATTTGTGATATAGAAAAGTGTGACGCACAAAATAATCTATCTATCTATCTATCTATCTATCTATCTATCTATCTATTGTATTGCACCAAAAACAAGAAAAAAAAATAACATCGACTAGGTAAACTGGGCTCATTAGCTTTGCATTTAAGCCAGTCTAGGAGAATGGTAACTCTCAAAGCAAAATTGTGGAGAAACCCTATTAGTCAACACATATTTGACAATTCATAGATCCTAAAGAAAAGAAGGCCATGAACGCCTACATCCCGAAAGGACATTGCAAAACATCCACACAGCAATCTAAATAAAATCAAAACATAATTGAAAAAGTTTTAAAATCGAGCTTCTGCTTTATTTATTAGTCATTATAGACAACATGGATAATATATATAGTATTTAGAAGGTCATTACAGTAGATACTCGTATTTGAAAGAGACGCTCCATTTTTACTTTTACTTCAAACAGTGGTGTATTAGGTCTGTCAGTCTACATATTAAAACAATCTTTAAAAAAATAAATGTATTCTCCGGTATACGTTACTCAGCCGGAGAACACATTTTGACTCCACCGGAGTAATGAATAGAGGCTCGGATTGAGGAACTGGAGATCCGAGTTCGAATTCACAAGATTCAGTTACATGCATTCACTTACCTTGAATCAATCTCTTTCCTCCTACCTATGGGTAAATAGCAGGGAAGACTAGGAAAATAGCAGGACAGACTAAATTCTATAGCCTTGATGGTTGGCAAATCAGCCTAAAAAGGAAAACTGAATTGAAATCACTTGCTACCCGAGGAAGAGGCTGGGCTAGGTAACCTCAGTATCCCCTATGCAAAAGGAAACGGCAAGCTATTGCACCATAAATCACAATTTTGAAATGAAGAGGTGACCACAACAGTAGTATATATATATATATATATATATATATATATATATATATATAGGTAGAGAGGACCCCAGGTTTTATGATTTTGAGTTCCCTGGCATTTGTTTTTTTATAAGCAGTGCTCATTACAATAAATATTCTAGAGCATAATATAATCATATAATTATGAATTAAAAGTACATTGCGACACGGAAATTTCTATGTTTCGGGATAGAATCTTGTCATCAGGCATTGTTGGTTGTGAAAATCATTTTCACAACCAACATCACCTGATGACGAAGTTCTAACTCGAAACATAGAAATTATATATATATATATATAGTATGTGTGTGTGTGCGTGCGTCACTATATATATATATATATATATATATATATAGTGACACACTTACAGGTACGCGCACACACACACACACACACACACACACACACACACACACACACACACACACACACATATATATATATATATATATATATATATATATATATATATAGTGACACACTTACAGATACGCGCACACACACACGTACTCACTAAAATTAACGACAATAGTAGCAGTGAAAGAGGACCCTTCATTTAAAGGCACGGTCCACCAGTGGACCTGAAATCAAGCTCTCCTATTATTCTGAAGATGAGATTCTGATCTCGAAATATTAATGAATAATAAATAGGTAATAATTGTGATATAATAATTGTGATAGCCTTCAAATACCTACCTATACACCTTATATACACAACGCTTCAAGCAAATTACAAAACTCTCATATATATATATATATATATATATATATATATAAACTATATATATAAACTTAAATTTTCCGAGATCGTATGATAATTTCAATGGGTAAAATTAACTCTTTATCATCAGCGATTGTAATCATCATTGTAAATTATAATTATTTCTTTGAATGCCTGTATGTGTAAAGAGAACGAAAGTAGGGGAAGCGAAAAGAAGATGAAAAAGAAGAAGGAAAAAGAAGGAGAGGAATAAAGAAAAAAGGGGTATGAAGAAAGGGAGAAAGAGGAAGGAAAAATGGCAGATTTAGAAAAGTTAATATTATTAAGAAATAAATTGATTTAAATTAAATTCAAGATCATGACAGTATTATTACTCTACCAAATAAGTTAGTTTTCACTTAGGTATATATATATATATATATATATATATGTATATATATATATATAACCAGAATGAAAAAACTTAGAACTAGAGTGAAAAGAAGATATAAAGAAGGGGGATATTATTTAAAATATTCTGTAGTGCAGGGCTAATAATAGAAAATAAGCCAATTATATCAAAGGAAGAAAATTGTGGCACCGACTATTATCAAATTATTATTGCAATTAATTGTACTGTTAATAAGAATAAAGAAAAGGTAAATGACTATTTAACAGAAATTTAAATTTGGATTAAAATTGAGGGGTTTATATCTAAATTTAAAATCTAAAAAATTGATTTTGTAACGTCATTTGCTTATGAACTTTTTCTTAAGTTTAAAAGCAAATTTGCTTAGGGTATTTTATTATTTGAATTATTATTTTGAACTCTCTCTATATATTGCATCTATCATAAAGTTTATTGGGGTGCGGGCCGAACCTATTAGACTCCAACTCACTATTGGGTTGAGTTCCTCTATTTCACTTTCTCAAAATCTTAGGGAAAGGTAAGTTTGGAGTTTTAGAGTTGGAAAAGAAGTGTTTATGAGAGTAGTAACGTTGTTTAAATTCTCTAGCAGAAATTCCAATGTAAAGTTGATAATTATTTTTAGTATTTATTGAGGAGATGTTGGCTTGGTAGATTATTTGCATAGACCTACATTTTCACTCAGAAACGTGTTACCTAAGGATTAAAATGAATTTCTAAAAATGAAAAATTTTTATTGGAGTTTTTATTTTACTTTTAATTTCAAGCTAAAAGATTAGGTTTAATATTTCTAATATGCAAGATACGTAGATGTATTTTAAAACTAATCTAAATTGACTGGAAAAAGAATCGCTGAATTTAACGTTATGTTTTGTCAACCGTCATCGCAATGTAATTCTTTTTATTAAAAAAATCTTAAAAAAAATAAAATATACTTTTCTAAAACTTTATTTGAGAAATATTAGGTGACTTAAAGTCAAATTACTCTGATTTGGATCAAATACTACTTTATGTTTGAAATATAGTAGAACTACATTTTTAACATGGCGGTAGCTGTTTATTTTGCAAGAATATCCAAATCAATGAGTTTTTTGGTCACTTCTGACGCAAGAAGAAGAAAAATAACCCAAACTTTAAACGTTCTAAAAAGATTTACAAAATATAATTTAATAAACAAAAAATTCTTTGATCTTTCCTCTTAATAATAAGATAAAGATTTCGACGATAAAACTTTGTTTTTATTAAGTTAGGAGCATTTTTTTCATCATGGTATGCTCGATTTTTAGCGAATCGGTGGTGATACACACACACGCGCACACAAAAACACACGCGCACACACACATACATATATGGTTGCACTTGAATAACAATTCTTCATTTATAAAATTTTGCTTAAAGGCCAGTGAGAGTGTTTTGTTAAGCAATTCTTCAAACGTGAACAAATTACTGAAGGACAAATAAAAGAAAAGTCTTTACAAATAGCTCTCGATACCTAAAAATACTCAGTCATTGAATAATTTATATTTAAATATGTACCGGAAATCAGGAAAATATCCTGAAATATAGAAAAAAATATTCTTAAAAAAAAAAAACTTTCGTTGTTTTTTTTTACCAAACTTGCGCATATAAAAAAGTAAAAAGAAAATTACTTTAGAAAAGTCAGTTTTCATTTATTTCTTGATCCAATTTTGATGATTTAAAATATTTTCTTTACAGAGAAGGTTTTGCTAAGGTTTCTTGACAGGTCCCAATTTGTGAAGTATTCTACAACTTTTGTCATTCTTGATCTCTCCAATTCCATTTTGTTCAAAGATTTGAACAGTAGTTAGAAGTGGTTGTTTTACGATAACTCATTTTAGTTTATGTTCCTCTCGAGCAGACAAATTCTTACAGCCCTTTTTTGCTTCGAGTTCTCAACAGCCATTTTTTTCGTTCGATATTTTCTGTGAAGCTTCTTTGATATCTCCGATGTGGACATTCCTTCACTCAATAACTTTATTATATTATTTCCTGTTTATCAGGATTTGTCAGATCCTTTCCATTACCCATATTTTAACATATATTATGGGAAAAATTGTTTTAATCATTTAATCCCAAGCAAGGCATTCCACTGCCACTATTGCGCAGGGGGTTACATAGGGGAAGGTGGTGAGAAAGAGTGGTTAGATATAGGATATATCAGAAGGAGGGTGATAGACGGGTAAGGATGTAGATGGGAAGAGTGTTTGAGAGAATAGATGCGAGTTAGTGTATTAGGAGGTGTCTATTAACCTTACATTTAAACTCCTGGAGATTGTAGCTGTCGGGAAAGAAATCATGTGGAAGGGAATTCCACAGGCTGGAAGTGCAAGAAAAGAAGCTGTTGGAGTAGACATTGCGGTTACATTTTATCGGTTTAACTGTAAAAGGGTGGGACCGAGTTGTTAATCTAGTATCTCGTGTAAATTCGTACCTAGGGAGCACCAATGTTCTAAGTTCATCGGAGCAGAAGCCGTGAAAGTATTTATAAAAGAGGCACAGGGAAGCCACGTCACGCCGGTGAGAGAGTGACTCCAGCCGGTCTGCCAAGTCGGTATCGATCACATTACAGATTCTCCATTGTATTTTGTTAAGAATCCCGAGGAGAATAGCAGGGGCACCCGACCAGATGTGGCAGCAGTATTCAGTACACGGGCGGATGGTAGATTTATAGATGTGCTGGATGGACTCAGGCGGGAAAAACTTCCGGGCCCTGCACAGAGAACTGACTTTCATAGCAGCGGATTTAGCAATGGATTCGATATAGTCTTTTCACTTGAGGACCGCTGAGAGTGTGAGGCCAAGGAGGCGTAAATAAGAAATAAATTGTTTTTATTAAATTTCAAAGACCTTAAACTAATATAGGGTGTTCCATTGGGACGGATGGAAGTTAATAATAAACAAAACAGTGTTATTGGTGATGGATTTCACTATTGGATGATGTTATTTGTGTCATGGCAATTACGGTCTGGAATTGAATGGATGTCGAAAACTTGTGGTTCCATCAAGACAGCACCACATGCTACACAGTCAATACAACAATGGCTTTATTGAATGAGAAGTTCCCAGGTCGCATCATCTCTCGAAACAGTGATGTCAACTGGCCACAAAGTAAGATATATGCCAACAAGCCAACATCAATTCAACAGCTGAAGGATGAGATAATAAGACATATTTGTGAGACCGAGGAGCAACTATGCAGAGACGTCATCAAAAATTTTGACCATCGAGTGGAGGTGTGCCGCCGAAGCTTTGGCGGACATTTGGGCAATATTATTTTTTGTACACATAATTGCCATGACTCAAGTAATATAATCCAATAGTGAAATCAATAAAATTTTACCAATAGCACTTTTATTTACTGTTAACTTCGATCCATCTTACTAGTACACTATATATTAGTTTAATTTGCATAATAACTTGACTGCAGATTTTAAAATAATTCCAATAACTTTAAGAAACGTGTTGAAACTACCTAAACATTTAACTCAAATTTAGTGTTAATCGTTTAAAATGTGACAAAAAAATTCAAGGCAAATCTGAGTTATTGCGGTTTATATGATTTGCGCAGTAACTCGAGACGAACTTTAAAATGCTACGATTTTTCAGTTATATTCGTGTAATTCTCAGTGATAAGCCCCATTTGATTATAAGAATGAAAATCACGCAATGCATGACAAGTAAACTAACAGTTTTACGTCTTTATTTCAAGAATCGTTTGTTAATTTTTGACGCTACAAAAGACTACTCTCTTTTAATTGCCCAAGATAACCGTTTTTACCTTCCATCAGCAGAGCAGGACAATCACTCATTACGCCTTCTCGGATTAACTTCTTCCGCTGACATAAAGTGGAAAGATTATATTGAATCAATTGCGAGATCTGCTGACAAGAAAGTTGGTTCCCTCTGACTTGCTAGACTATCTTTTCCGTCAGAATCTACAATATATAGTCTTTCGTTCGACCTTCCTTTTGATTAGTGCTGTCACATATGGTATGGTGATCCTGCTATATATTTAGAGATTCTTGATAAAATTAAAAGAAGGATCTGCAATATTATTGGTCCTGACCTGCCATCTCGTTTTCAGTCTTTTTCCCATTGTAACTTTCCTGTGTTTTTTCTATAAATACTTTAATGGAAATTAGTCTGATGACTTGATGGTACCTAGACTTTATGAATTTAAACGCCGTACTAGATTGGAGGTAAGGTCTCATCATTTTACAATTGAAATGACTAGAAATAAAAGTAAGTTCTATGCTACAGTTTCTTCTATCGCATTTGTGGCACTTTCTTCCGGCTTGATGGTTTCCAGCCAACTTTGTTCTTCAGAAATTTAAATGCAATGTCACTCGTTATCAACTGTTTTCTTAATTCTTTTTCTTGTGTTGTTCTCTTTCCTCAATAGCGTTTTTCCTCATAGTCTCTAACATAGCTTTTATGGCGGCATTACCTTCCTAGGGGCGAACTGATAAAAAAAGAAGAAATGATCGCCAACTAGAAGTACAAAAATGATAGTTGGTTTTATTTTCCAATAAAAGAAGGAAAAGAGTTATATTATCTGCAATCAAATTTTATTTTTGTCGTCGATACATGCTGCTTACTTTGTTTCGTTTGAAAAAGATAAATTGATCAATTATTTCGTTTTTTTATTCCTCCATTTTTTAAAAAAATTTATTACGCTTGATATTTTTTTATTAGGATTCAATTTTAAGTTATTTAATTTTATAGGGAATTCATTAAATTTAATTCAGACAGTTATTTTAGCTACAATATTATTGTAATGCCTTTATGTTCGACTTTAAAACAAAAAATGAAATATAAAAAAACAACATTTTCTTTCACCTTGTACCCATTTTTCTTACGATACAGTGATTAGAAATAATAATTTTACAAACCACGATTAGTGTGAAATCAATTCCCATTAATGATGTCATATTTCCATGATCAGTCAGTCAGTTAAGTCCCATAAATGATACACGCTTGAGCGATCATCTCTTTCGAGACATGACTGACAAAGCAGAAAATTCTCCTGCATTAGGTTGCCATTTCTTTCTGCGGTAGACAAATTGCCAACCAAATCTATAGAACTCAACCTGTCCTGCTGTTAAACCCATAGCTGGAGGGAGAAGAGATTGATTAATACATTTACCGAGTGTATTTGCTCGTAAGCGAATTCAACTGGAATTCGAACTCGGCTCTCGAATTTCTCATTCCGAGCCGATATCCATTTCCATGATATATATATATATATATATATATATATATATATGTGTGTGTGTGTGTGTGTGTGTGTGTGTGTGTGTGTGTGTGTGTGTACTGGAAGTCCTCAGTCGTTACGCATTATTAACTCTGCGGATTGGAATGTGAAATCGGAGAGACGAGTTCAAATTCCAGTTGGTATCGTTACATTCGCTTACACGCAGATTTCCTTGGGAGAGGTATGCTTCCATCTCTTCTGTCCCCAGCTATGAGTTGAATAACAGGGAAGTTGTGGAGAACCATGATCGCCCATGTTCTGAAGGCACACGGTCTTTGTTGGCAGCTAGTCTACTGCTAAGAGAAACGGCATCATACTGTTGAAAATCTCTTATCTAGCCAATCAAGAATCGAAAGAGACATGTCCATTCAAGCGTGTATCACGTTTGACATTTGCATTTCCATAAGTATATTTTCATTGTTGATAAAGAATCAATGGTCAGGAATATAAATAGATATTGGGTATTATACTTATGGAAAGGCATAGAGTAAAAGAACGAATGAGGGTAAGAAAACTCTTACATTATTCACCCAAATGGTCGAAGCTTTGAAAATCAGCCTTCAAAATCTAACATTTGGAAATACGTACATGTTACTAATGAATTCACAATAGTCATTATAAAGCACAATTGTCGCTAAAAACATAGAATCTCGACTACACTAAGTATTAAAATGATTGTGAGCGTCGTTGACTCTCATATTGGCCGAATCAATAATATAACACGTTGTTATGATACAATTTAGACGTTTTGCAAGGAAGTCTTTATTGGTGTCTAATGCATTGCTTTTAAGTGAATTGTATAATATATTCTGATTTATTCAAATACTTTATTTTTATTTTTTTATTCTCGTCTTTGTAGCCATTTGAATAACAACCACTTGGAAAGTACAAAACCTGACATGACATATACACGAAAAAGAATAAAAATGAAATTTAATCTTTTAGGAAAACTTCATTAGAAACAAATAAAAGAATCCTCAACTGCTATGTAATCTTATATGGCAATGAATGCTGAACAATTTCTTCTGAAGAGGAAACTAGAAGCAATAGAAATGTGATTCTAGAGAAGAGTGCTGAGAATACCATAGACGAAACATGTGAGTAACGAGAACGTTTTAAGGGAAATGGAAACGAAAAGGACACTTATATTTAGAATCAGTAAAAAAGTTGAAATTTCTAGGACATAAAATAAAGACTTGAAAAATTTGATCCTCACAAGATATACTGAAGGCAAGAGGTGCACTGATAAACAGTGAGTAACCTACCAAACGAGTTCGTGTAAAAGTGTCAGAATAGGGAGTGAGAAATTGTCTATATTTCTGAGATGATATATTATTTACACTATTTACATTATTCGAACTATTGTCCTCATCTTTGTTACCCTGCGTAAGACGTTTCGGCCGTGGTACGTTCCGGCCGTCTTCAGGTCTAGGAATTTCGATCCGAACCTTTTATTACAATCACTGGGGTATATCATTTTCATCCCTTGCGTAGAGCCTCTTTTGGAAGTCATGAGTTATCTCCCTTTAACCCCATATATACCTCAGTCAGTCAGTTAAGTGCCATACGTGATCATGTCTCGAAAGAGACATAACTGACTGAGCAGAAGATTATCCTGCGGTAGGTTGCCATTGCTTTCTGTGGTAGACTGGTTGCCAGCCAAAGCTATAGAACCCAATCTGTCCTATTATTTAACCCATAACTGGAGGGAAGAGACTGATTAATACCTTTCTCAAGGGTATTTGTGCGTAAGTGAAAGCAAGGAATTCAACTGAAATTCGAACTCGGCACCCCGATTTGTCATTCCGAGTCGATATCCACTGCACCACAACGCACATCCTGGTGAACACGACGAGTAAAGGGTTCGGTTCGAAATTCCTAGGACCTGAAGAAGGCCGGAGCGTACAACGGCCGAAATGTCGTACAAATGGCAACAAAGATGACAATAGACCGAATAATGTAAATAGGGAGTAAGAAGTATAGTAAAAAGACAAATAATGCTAACTCCTACAAAGATGTTGTGGAGAGACATGATCGCCCACGTCCTGAAGAGACACGGCACATAGAGGAAGAAGAGGGGTTTTGAAGAGAATATACAGTCACAAAGTGTTATATATGCGGTCTTTTGTTATTGATGAACTCTATTTCTATCGTCTTAAGTTTCTTCTTTATGTGTAAAGACATTCTCCAGCATTTACTGCCAAATGGAAGGATCGATATTGCGTAACAGTTCAATACTTTTTACTTTGTTTCGAACCAAAGCTGAACACGACAGATTAATGCACAGAAAATAGATCTATCTATCGCCCGGTTCACACACCACCCACGTCTATTGAAAAGGTTAAGAGGCTCATCCCTTGTTCCCTGTTTAGGATGTGGTTTCCTGCTTTCTCTTTTCCAATCTTCTCACTTTGTTTTTTTTTTAATTGGAGTAGATAGATCTATCTATCGCCCGGTTCACACACCACCCACGTCTATTGAAAAGGTTAAGAGGCTCATCCCTTGTTCCCTGTTTAGGATGTGGTTTCCTGCTTTCTCTTTTCCAATCTTCTCACTTTGTTTTTTTTTTAATTGGAGTAGATAGATCTATCTATCGCCCGGTTCACACTCCACCCACGTCTATTGAACAGGTTAAGAGGCTCATCCCTTGTTCCCTGTTTAGGATGTGGTTTCCTGCTTTCTCTTTTCCAATCTTCTCACTTTGTTTTTTTTTTAATTGGAGTAGATAGATCTATCTATCGCCTGGTTCACACTCCACCCACGTCTATTGAACAGGTGAAGAGTCTCATCCCTTGTTCCCTGTTTAGGATGTGGTTTCCGGCTTTCTCTTTTCCAATCTGTTCACTATTACGTAGCCCCCTGCACATCAGTGGCGTTACCGCCTTGCTCGGGGTGATACGATTAAAAAAAACAAAAAAACACACTGATATTTTTAGAATTGTTGCACCTAAAAGTTTGTTAATTTTGTGGAGCTGATTTTATGGAAATCCGCTAACCAAAATTAGAATATATTCTAGGATTTTCTGAATTTATAGCTATTTTTTCTGAACTTGTGCAGAAAATTATGAACATGTGTCATGTTCTCTTACTGATGGAGAGGGCAAGTTAAAAAATAGCGCCTGACCCAAGAAACAGGTTACTCAAATAAGTGAATGATTTTTTCAGAAAGTTTATAAACGAAAAGTTGTTGATAATATAATAAGGGATTTTGTTAAGAATTTAATTTTGTTACTGACCAGAAAAAAAAAACAAAAAAACAAAAAAACCTAAAACTTGAAATAATTAGCAAACAATTCGTATATAATACGTACTGAGTTTTATGAATTTGTAGTGGCTAAATTTAAGAGGTATTTGATTTTTTTATACATTTCATCTTCTATGTGCCGTGTTCCTTCAGGACGCAGGCAATCATGGCCCGCCATATCTCCCTATCCATCAGATATGTTATGCGTTGCTTTCCCTTGTCCATTTTCCCTTCTATCAGTCTCGTGAGCATCAGGTTCTCCAAGCCCTCCTTCCTCATTACATGTCCCCAAAACTAGCTGTCTTTTCCTGATGTTAAGTATTAGTTTCTTTTTTGCACCAAATCTCGTGATTGCTCGCGTGATCTGTCCATGGTATCCTCAGCATCCTTCTGTAGAACCACATTTCGGTTACTTCAAGTTTTTCAAGTCTTTATTGAATAAAAAATAAGAATGTATATAGTTTATGTTAAGACCTAAAACACACAATTTACAGTGTGCACAAATATATTTGCAAGAGAATAAAAGCTGGTGGCGAAAAAAAAAAAGTACCCACACAAGAAAAAAAGAAAATTATAACAAACACACATCTCTCTGGTTAGTAGTAGCTATTTCTCTGGACGATGATTACATCGAAAATATTGAACACATCTGTTACGCTGACAACAGAGAAAAATGACACAAAGTTTATGTTTGACACTGACAACAATGAAGCGGTCTGAAATGTGCTTAGTATCGATGTCAGTCTGTCTGTGGTAGTATTTACTCCGAGCGGGTTGAGCCGGATAACAATGAAGCGGTCTGAAATGTGCTTAGTATCGATGTCAGTCTGTCTGTGGTAGTATTTACTCCGAGCGGGTTGAACTTGACAACAATGAAGCGGACTGAAATGTACATAGTATCGATGTCAGTCTGTCTGTGGTAGTATTTACTCCGAGCGGGTTGAGCCGGATAACAATGAAGCGGTCTGAAATGTGCATAGTATCGATGTCAGTCTGTCTGTGGTAGTATTTACTCCGAGCGGGTTGAGCCGGATAACAATGAAGCGGACTGAAATGTGCTTAGTATCGATGTCAATCTGTCTGGCGAAAAAAAAAAAGTACCCACACAAGAAAAAAAGAAAATTATAACAAACACACATCTCTCTGGTTAGTAGTAGCTATTTCTCTGGACGATGATTACATCGAAAATATTGAACACATCTGTTACGCTGACAACAGAGAAAAATGACACAAAGTTCATGTTAGACACTGACAACAATGAAGCGGACTGAAATGTGCTTAGTATCGATGTCAGACTGTCTGTGGTAGTATTTACTCCGAGCGGGTTGAGCCGGATAACAATGAAACGGACTGAAATGTGCTTAATATCGATATCAGTCTGTCTGTGGTAGTATTTACTCCGAGAGGGTTGAACTTGACAACAATTGAGCGGACTGAAATGTGCTTAGTATCGATGTCAGTCTGTCTGTGGTAGTATTTACTCCGAGTGGGTTGAGCCGGATAACAATGAAGCGGACTGAAATGTGCTAAGTATCGATGTCAGTCTGTCTGTGGTAGTATTTACTCTGAGCGGGTTGAACTTGACAACAATGAAGCGGACTGAAATGTGCTTAGTATCGATGTCAGTCTGTCTGTGGTAGTATTTACTCTGAGCGGGTTGAGCCGGATAACAATGAAGCGGTCTGAAATGTGCATAGTATCGATGTCAGTCTGTCTGTGGTAGTATTTACTCCGAGCGGGTTGAGCCGGATAACAATGAAGCGGACTGAAATGTGCATAGTATCGATGTCAGTCTGTCTGTGGTAGTATTTACTCCGAGCGGGTTGAACTTGACAACAATGAAGCGGACTGAAATGTGCTTATTATCGATGTCAGTCTGTCTGTGGTAGTATTTACTCCGAGCGGGTTGAACCTGACAACAATGAAGCGGACTGAAATGTGCTTAGTATCGATGTCAGTCTGTCTGCGGTATTATTTACTCCGAGCGGGTTGAGCCGGATAACAATGAAGCGGTCTGAAATGTGCTTAGTATCGATGTCAGTCTGTCTGTGGTAGTATTTACTCCGAGCGGGTTGAGCCGGATAACAATGAAGCGGACTGAAATGTGCTTAGTATCGATGTCAGTCTGTCTGTGGTAGTATTTACTCCGAGCGGGTTGAGCCGGATAACAATGAAGCGGACTGAAATGTGCATAGTATTGATGTCAGTCTGTCTGTGGTAGTATTTACTCCGAGCGGGTTGAGCCGGATAACAATGAAGCGGACTGAAATGTGCTTAGTATCGATGTCAGTCTGTCTGTGGTAGTATTTACTCCGAGCGGGTTGAACCTGACAACAATGAAGCGGACTGAAATGTGCTTAGTATCGATGTCAGTCTGTCTGCGGTATTATTTACTCCGAGCGGGTTGAGCCGGATAACAATGAAGCGGACTGAAATGTGCTTAGTATCGATGTCAGTCTGTCTGTGGTAGTATTTACTCCGAGCGGATTGAGCCGGATAACAATGAAGCGGACTGAAAGGTGCTTAGTATCGATGTCAGTCTGTCTGTGGTAGTATTTACTCCGAGCGGGTTGAGCCGGATAACAATGAAGCGGACTGAAATGTGCTTAGTATCGATGTCAGTCTGTCTGTGGTAGTATTTACTCCGAGCGGATTGAACTTGACAACAATGAAGCGGACTGAAATGTGCTTAGTATCGATGTCAGTCTGTCTGTGGTAGTATTTACTTCGAGCGCGTTGAGCCGGATAACAATGAAGCGGTCTGAAATGTGCTTAGTATCGATGTCAGTCTGTCTGTGGTAGTATTTACTCCGAGCGGGTTGAGCCGGATAACAATGAAGCGGACTGAAATGTGCTTAGTATCGATGTCAGTCTGTCTGTGGTAGTATTTACTCCGAGCAGGTTGAGCCGGATAACAATTAAGCGGTCTGAAATGTACATAGTATCGATATCAGTCTGTCTGTGGTAGTATTTACTCCGAGCGGGTTGAGCCGGATAACCATGAAGCGGTCTGAAATGTGCATAGTATCGATGTCCGTCTGTCTGTGGTAGTATTTCCTCCGAGCGGATTGAACTTGACAACAATGAAGCGGACTGAAATGTGCTTAGTATCGATGTCAGACTGTCTGTGGTAGTATTTACTCCGAGCGGGTTGAACTTGACAACAATGAAGCTGACTGAAATGTGCTTAGTATCGATGTCAGTCTGTCTGTGGTAGTATTTACTCCGAGCGGGTTGAGCCGGATAACAATGAAGCGGTCTGAAATGTACATAGTATCGATGTCAGTCTGTCTGTGGTACTATTTACTCCGAGCGGGTTGAGCCGGATAACAATGAAGCGGTCTGAAATGTGCTTAGTATCGATGTCAGTCTGTGGTAGTATTTACTCCGAGCGGGTTGAGCCGGATAACAATGAAGCGGACTGAAATGTGCTTAGTATCGATGTCAGTCTGTCTGTGGTAGTATTTACTCCGAGCGGGTTGAACTTGACAACAATGAAGCGGACTGAAATGTGCTTAGTATCGATGTCAGTCTGTCTGTGGTAGCATTTACTCCGAACGGGTTGAGCCGGATAACAATGAAGCGGACTGAAATGTGCATAGTATCGATGTCAGTCTGTCTGTGGTAGTGTTTACTCCGAGCGGATTGAACTTGACAACAATGAAGCGGACTGAAATGTGCTTTGTATCGATGTCAGTCTGTGGCAGTATTTACTCCGAGCGGGTTGAGCCGGATAACAATGAAGCGGTCTGAAATGTACATAGTATCGATGTCAGTCTGTCTGTGGTAGTATTTACTCCGAGCGGGTTGAGCCGGATAACAATGAAGCGGTCTGAAATGTGCATAGTATCGATGTCAGTCTGTCTGTGGTAGTATTTACTTCGAGCGCGTTGAGCCGGATAACAATGAAGCGGTCTGAAATGTGCTTAGTATCGATGTCAGTCTGTCTGTGGTAGTATTTACTCCGAGCGGGTTGAACTTGACAACAATGAAGCTGACTGAAATGTGCTTAGTATTGATGTCAGTCTGTCTGTGGTAGTATTTACTCCGAGCGGGTTGAACCTGTCAGCAAATTCCCTTGGAAAAGGTATTAACCAGTCTCTTTTTTCTAGCTATGGGTTAAATAACAGAACAGATTGGGTTCTGTAGCCTTAGTTGGCAACCACTCTACCATAGAAAGTAATGACAACCTATTGTGGGAAAAACT